>JAJHSJ010002101.1:0-200000 GCA_021015155.1 Magnolia officinalis
TGTAAGGTTGTCCTTAGAACTGAATTTGTATCAATCTCTCAATACCTATTTATCAAGGTGATTTAAATTTAGCTTTGTGAATTGATTCAGATTGTAAGGCTATTGGTTTAATTTATTTCCGCTAATTTTATTTTAAATTTGGCATAGTCCTATTCACCCCCCCCCCCCCCCCCTAGGACATATAGCTTGGCCTTTTCAAGTATCGACCATAAAAAATGGAGCCAATACCCTTTTAGTCTTAACGGTCAAGTTGACCGGCAAAACCCCATGCATATTCGTAATGTAGCTAGCAAAGTTACTGACTGTTACCTCATACAGGTTTAAATTGCCCACTGTCTTTCCAATTTTAGTATCATTCTTAATGGGAGAAGATTGACGACAACCCCACTGTCTACCACAATCCTGGTGAATAGGCAACCCTCAAGATGACCTGATATATATGATGGCTTGATGTGTTATCTCATACTGTGGTTAGGCCTTTTTATGACCACCCTTTCCGATGTAGCTCTAGATTCCACCATGATGGTGTTCACATGTGACAATTTGTCCACTCTTGGTCCCCCTTCAATTGCTTCTTCTGAAGGAAAGGAAGAATGTTGGATTACCATGGGAGGACTGAATTCGCCTACATCGCCTACCATCTTATTTGGCTAGGCCAGCTTGGCCTGGAGACTAGAAGGCAGGGTAAGTACCATATTACAATAAAAAAAAATGACGAGTGGCAATGTCCCAAACACAATTTCCGAACATGGACATTGACCTCTAGTGTTTTTGAACTATCTTACATATTGGAATTTTCATTAATGTGCCCAACGTTCTTGTCGGCGCAGCGCCCGACACCATGGCTATAGGTGAAGTCAACTGTAACACTTCAACGGTCACCACTAATCCGTTTATCAGCCACTCGTCCCCTGGGAAGCATTTATCACTGAGATAATCAAATAGATTATCATTATCATCCTTATCCCTCGGACAAGTTGACCTACTTTGTTAGGTAACATCATTCACATCCTGACCACATAGCACAAGTTGTAAAACTGCCTTGACCGTATTAATGGCCAACTATTCCTCCGACTGGGGAACCCTCCAAAATGGCCGCCACTACACTAATTTCGACTGAGATGCACCCTTGACCTTTGCCAACTCTTTCCTCGTAGCTGATCTACGCCTCTGCTAGAACATTTTTGAGTTTCAGTTATTGCTTCTGGAACAACTGGGAATTTAGGGTGTGACCCATTTCCATACTGTAAGTGCTAGGATGTTGAACACACTTAGGTTGTCAAATTTCGTAAGATGAAACCACTTCAAAGTAGATCTTCAAAGATCGGTCTATGGTCAAGAGAAGATCGAGCTCAAGATCAGTTTTTGTTTAAGAGAAGATCAAACTCAAGATCAGTCTATGTTCAAAAAAAGATCAAGCTCGAGATTGGCTGATATTCAAGATGAAGTTCGAGACAAAGTTCGAGCTCAAATTCAATATGAAGTCTGAGACTAAGTTCAACCCAAAGTGAATCAGATATTTGATATATCTCGGGTGGTATAAACCCTAGAAAGACCTTAAGACTAGGTGCTTTCAAAAATATTTTATCATGGATTTTTTTAAATTTGTTTTTGCCTGGAATTTGGCTAGCCTAACTTCTGGTTCGGCCAGCCTAAGCTTCCTCGGGCAGCCCAACTTCAAGCCCGAAGGAAATAACAACTTTTGTTAAAAATTCGGCTAGCCCGAGTTTTAGTTCGACTAGCCCGAGCTTGAAATTCATCCAGCCCGAGAAAGTTCAGGTCAAATTCCAGCAACGTCAATTTTTGGAATTCACGGGAATTCAGTCAACCGAATTATAAAGTTCAGCCAGCCAAACTTAACCTCGGGCCAGCTGAATTTTGGATAATTCTTATCCCACGTAATCCGAAATCCGTTGGACAGAATTCGCTGAATTTAGGCTAGTCGAAGCCTATCTCAGGTTAGTCGAAATTCTAATTTCTTTGCCTATAAATTGAGTTCTTCTCTCATTCCGAATTACACAAGTTAATTATCAGAATTCTTCTGCAAGAGAGAAAGAAGCTCAAGTTATTAGCAAGATATTGGTTGGTATTTATAATTTATTTAAATAGCTTTTTCAATTCCCTTTAGTCCCAGATCTTTTAAGTTTAATCTAAGAGAGTAAACTATACTCCTCTTTGAGATATAAGAGAATTGAATTAAGTAGCCTTTGGGTTTAACAAAAGTAAATTCTATAGAACCCTAGACCCTTTCTATCTAACTAAACACGGCACCATCTACATTCAAGAAAGAGGTCCTTCTGCTATGACTTTTATGGTTGAAGATAAGTATACTTTCTATAACTCTTTTTAGGTTTTTCTGAGATCTCTTATGAAAATCTCAGTTAAGGTTTTGTCTGAGATAGCCTGGTAAAATCTCAATTTGGGTTTTTATTGTGATAACCCGTGAAAATCACAAGGAACTATATTAGGTAATTAAGGTGACCCTGTGAAAACTTTTTTATAGTGAAAGCCAAAATTACGAGGGAAGTAATTTTAGGAGTATAGTAGGTGTGGTTGTTTTTAAAGCACCGAACCACTATAATTCTTTGTGTCATGTGGTGAATGCCTTATTTTTATTTTTGGTGGATTGGATATATTTAATTTTAGTTCTGTGGTGAATGTTGTAATTCTTTAATTTACTCTTGCTGTTTGAAGTTTTGATTTTAAAAATATTCGTGAAATAAGGTTGTCCTGCCTAAAATTTTAGGTGAAGATTGTCCTACGAATTATTTGGAATCAAGGTTTCAATACTCAAGCAATTGAGATCTTTGTTTTATTTACATATTCAACACTTGTTTCGATTATTTGGCATTGTCCTATTCACCCCCTCCCCCTCTAGGACATCGTAAGCTCTCCTTTTCACAGACTTCCTTCTAGGTCGACGAAAGTTTAACCATCATTTGATTTGACGCTCTACCCTGGGGGTAGCGGTAAGGTGGTGGAAGAGTTCCTTACGATTGATGATGGCCACCTCTTTCAACCCTTCTTGGGGCCATGTGTTGACCTTGCATCCTTGATCGAAGAGGCCCTCCCCAACCCGTGATAGTCCTTCTGGCACATCGATCACATAATTGTGAACCTCAACTGTCTTATTGACCATGCTCGGTTGCCAGGAGGTCGATGGGAAGGTTGACATCGCCTCTGCCCTAGTTGTCATGACACACCTTTGCGGTTAGCTGGGCCGAGATTGATCCTTTGTCATGGACGATCAGCCCTTCGTAGGTTCACCGTAACCATATTGACCTCAATATTAGGTGGGAATGTATCAGTATCGATCAACATCACTTCCTCACCTTTCTCAAAGAATTTCAGCAACTCGCAATCAATGTTATCCTTGACCACATTCCTGAATACAATATATTTGTTAGTTGAATGAGAACGAATTCCATCCATTTACAATACTTATTTTTTACAATTTGTCAACCGATGGTGTTTTATGGTTTATAGGTATCTTGATAAACTTCTCGACTAACATAATTTCAAATATCTTGCCAGCCTGCATGATATCAAGAGTATACACTTTCTGGGCCTTTTACACAGTCGACGCAGCCGATTCTGCCTTGACCAACGCCAAGCATACGAGTGGCTTCTTTGCCACTACTTAGGCAATCATGACCTCGTAATTTAGGTCATGATAATATGTCTCAATTAACGAGTTCTCCAAACCATGAATCATCGATCCAAACCATCTAAATTGAATAATAACTGATTAATTTTCAAATCTATTGTTAAAATTATCATCTAATAGATGTATCATCAAGATCTTGAGAATTGCCCATTGGATCACTTGATCTTTCTATAGCCAATTGTCTAATATGTTCCTAGACACAATATCTACAATGCCATATAAAAATGTTGACTTGAACAAGGATAAAAAGTTGTAAGGCCAAGAATTCTTGAACCGTTAATTTTAACATATTTTATGGACCCTAGTACAGTATTCTACAATCTTATTTCATTACCCTAGTAGATCTTTAATACTATGATTTTAAATTATTTTAATATATGTAAAATCATAAAAATTATCCAGATGTATTATAACCGTACATTTGATCATGGCCCATAGTATTATACACTTATTTTTATATTTTTTTACCTTGAAATTATTTTTCTCATGATTTTATAATAAAAGCTTCATTTTAATATAATGATTGGACATAAAAACTTTTGGTATGGCCCACACGATCGTGGCATGTATACACTCGATTTATACACTCTACTTCATATGAACGCATGTGTACAATCTTTGGTGCATAATCACTTCTACAAACACATGTCATTTCCCTATAATTAACCATGGTAATTTTGATTAAGAAATCATTTTTTACAAGATGGCATAATGTATAAATCATATAATCATGCTCTTAGATCAAGAAGATTGTACTTGTGGGACCCCCATCTCCATGACACGTGCACACATATTGTTTGCACCCTCATGCACCATAAAACCTCTCACCCTTGATATGAGAGTTACATGCACTTAACATGTGTTTATCACATGTTACATGTACATGTGCATTAATGTAAGAGGGTTTGACTCTCTATATAAGGCACGCCAAACCACTTATTGTAAGCACTTACAGAGAGAGAGGGAGAGAGAGAAAGAGATTAAAAGAGAAGTTCTAAGAGCTTACCTCCTGATCCAAACCGTTTATCAAGTGCTCTAATATTATATCTCTTAGATGTTTTAGATCAAATCTAAGTGAGCCCCACCGCAAGATCGTGTCTATCATATTAAATCATTTGCGTTTCCCCATATCTTATATTGTGTTATAATCCTGTAAGTGAAAAATCCATTATAGACATTACTGTGAAAGTGGGCCCCACATAAAATTAACTATACATCTATAAATCTTATTCATTAAGTGTAAAAATGGATTGAAGACCTTATAAATCTCGATCCAATTGTTAAAATTAGGGGAAAGATCATAATAATGATCTGGACCATTAAATCGATGATTGGGTCCAATCCAACTGTTGATCAAATGTTTAATAAACTAATTAAGGGATTAGATTTAAGAAAAATTAAAAATCTCCTTGATCTAATGTTAGATCGCATCACTGATCAAAGATCAATCAGGACCATTAGACTAAAATTGTGAAAATTAAAGAAATAAATGGTCAGATTGGATGGATCTAAGCATCCAATTGTCTTTAAGGTAGATCTCAATCTGAAACAAAGATTAATACCTTTGATTTATGGTTAGGAATAAGATGAATTGACTATCTACGGCTCAGATCTAAGAAATTAGGGACTAGATTGACTGATTTAATGGACTAATGTAACAATCTTAGGATCTTACTCATTTTTGTAAGAGTTTAAGAAAATGGACACTAATGAATAAATTAACTTGATGCTTGTATTCTAGCCGTGATTAAAAAAAGAAACTTTCTATAGATCGTAGACCCGAGTGCAGTCATCAGATCCATAAAGAAATGATCAAAAGGTCAATATGGTCGAATAAGAAATGGACGTTTTGAGTAAGTAGCCACTATCACGGATGGATTTTCCTGCATGCATTGCATAACATTACATGCTTAACTTTTATAATCTGTTGATATCTGTGCAAGTATGCAATTGGCTTATATTTGATATGTCATTTTGAGAACACCAGACAACTCGGGGATCGAGTTATCCCTTAAATTCTTGGGTAGAGTTCCTAATAAAATCCGAGTTGGTACCAATATGGCCTCGTCCTTAGACTACGGTTAAAGCTGGGGAAGGAGTTTGGCCATCTCTAGAGTAGGCCACTCATTGCCAAACCATATAATTACATGGTACGTGAGATACCTCAAGCTAGCGTTTGTGCAGGATGTAAGTAAACTCCGATACGTGTTGGGCTCATATGGATCTTACTCAGATAGGTGTTGGCAGGCCGGACGCTGTGCGTAGATATGGTCGTGGTTGTTCACTAAAGAAACTGTTTATGTGGTAATGTGGCATACTAAGATTCTTGTATATGCACTTGTATTATACCTATGTTGTGAATCGTGCGTACAACTATTTGCTGGGCTATTAGCTCATTTTGTTGATTGGAAAACCATCCAGGACAGGGAAATGAATTGGAGCCTCCGCGTGTTGAGTAATGACTTTGAGAGGCGTGCTCTTGGAGATTTGCTACGAGAATAAAGAAATTTTCTTATATATTTATTGCTTTAAATAATTATGTATGAACTTGGGTTAGATATCAGGCAGTAAATAATCGATACTCTTGACTGGATGCATGATAATTAATTAAGTTTACTATTTGTGATGATTATTATGATTATGTGTATAATATTATCCCTTCCCTATCGAGTCACACCCTCGACTCGGTAACTGAATCAAGCGAACTCGAGTTTCCAGAGCCGGAGTGTGACAATGATAGTCATTATTTGCTAGCTCCCCACACTGCCTGGTGAATCAATTAACATGCTTGATGGTCGATTAGCCGGGATCAATAAAAAATAGGGCAAAGTTCGATCAATAATTCCTCAGCAATGGATGTTGCTGGTCAATCCATTTAGGATAGGGCCATGATAAACGGGGATGGTGTTGCGGCCAAGTACTTAGCCTGCCACTTCTTAAACCATAAGCATGATTTGGTCATGATCCATTCGCGGAGGTCCGGCCATTAGTTGTGTGGATCAGGACCTACTCGGTTTGGTCCCTTTTAAAACAATGGGTTCCTAAGGATCCAATTATTCCCTCCCGGTAAACACTGATTCCACACTTCAGGAACAAAATTTCTAACTTCTCGCTCTGGTTGTTTAATTTTGGCAGGTGGTGGAGCATTCCGTATATGTCGAACTGGAATTGGTGGTGGGTTCAACTATAAGGGAGGCATTGGTGGCGGCTGGACTGCATTGCCAATAAAACTTCCTTCAACATTATACTGCGTTGTCGCGGGTGTTCTTTCGTCCATCATAGCCATCAATCGATGCATGGACTCTGTCTAGCTAGCAATGTATCTATTAATATTATCAGTTTGAATAAGGAATTGTTCGACTTGGGCCTTTCCATGTTCTTGAACATGTTAGATACTTAATTGTACATCTCAGACTGTGACTGTTATCTCTTCAGGAGAAATGGTCCGAGAGGTCGAAGCCCCTTCTTGATTCCTGATACTGAGTGTTAGGCTACTATTCAAATTTAAACCTTTGGGGGCCGCTTGAATCGGCATGTCCTCGGTCGAAGGTGGTATGGTTAGTGCGGAGGGTTCAATCCAACGAATCGAATACTCCTTCTATTCATATTTCCAATTGGCAACATCACACTGATAAATTAGAGATAGGGTCCCACCGGGCATGCTAAAAGCCTTGTTGGGTGCTTGATTTTCGGTTATGATAACATGATAAGTGCAAGCGTGCCATAATTGAATTTGCAGCTCAATTTAAACCGAACAACTATGACACGAAGCGCCGAGATAGGCAAATAAGTAGTATATGACTGAGATCGAGTGGGATTTGTCGCCTATTCAGCCACTCACACAGTATGTAAATAAAATAATGTGGTATTCAGAGGGTATGATTCGTCCTCTGATGATGGGTTACACCTTTGCCTTCCGTATGAAAGGACTTTTCGATACATATAAAAGATTGATAAATGAATTCTTACAGTCATCGCGGAGAGCAGTTATAAAACACCTTCTTGGGTGGAGAACTCTGATTGAGGCATGAACTGAATCCAGCGTATAAGCGTATATTCGAATTCAGCTAAAATTATCAGCTACTTAATTAACATTACGAATTACACTATGGGATGTAAACAATAGGTACAAAGTAAAGGATTATACTAAGAAATGTAATTGATTGGCAAAAACGTAAAGCAATTACACTAAGGAATATAAATGATGGGTAATTGAAAGATATATTGAATTTGATTGGATTTGTATGAGATAAATATTTCTATCGAATTCCTTTACTATTTATAGCCTTAATCTAGTCATCTGGATGCTTCCCACATTCTGACGGTTGCTGTAACTGTTTAACACATCTTAACCCTCCCTACTTATATTCCTATCATCTGTACTGTAATCGTTTTTACACGATCGCTCTTTAGTTGACCATTTGTCGTTGCATTGCTCGATGTGCTCCAGTTGTATTATTGTGGAATCCTCTTCGTATACCCCAAGGATCTCTAAATACACTACGCAAATCCATCCTGATCACACACAACTTGCTCTGATTGGCTTTCGCAGGAATTGGTGACAATGGGGATGAACAAATTATTCTCTTATCTATATCCTTCTTTAGTTACGCTTCTTTTCATAATGGTTCTTCTGTTGGCCAAGACTTTATTTGTCTCGGTTGCCTTTGTATCTCGAACAACTTAACTATATTTCTCTCTTCACTCATAATTCGACCATAAAATTCAGTCGAATATCACCTAACATGTAAAATTGAATTTACGCTAGCTATAATCCTGCAAAAAGTACTCCAAGCATCTTGAGGATCTTTTTATCCATTTCCGATTTCTCATGCCATGTCACATATTGCCCTCCTATTGACTTTCCTAAAATGACCAAAAATAGAGTACAATAGTAAGTCCTAGGAAGGTTTCAACACAGTAGGCGTCATTGTCACCAATGCTTATGATGTGATCCCTTATGATGTGATCCACTTTAGCTTTCGATCTAACTCTTTTTTGGCTCATGCTTATGATGTGATCCCTTATGATGTGATCCACTTTAGCTTTCGATATAACTCTTTTTTGGCTCATGCCCTAACATACATCATAGTGGGAGCCACTGAGCTTCTGTCAGGACCTTTTGTCTCTAACAAGGTCCTGGGGTAGTATCCAACCTGTGTCAACCATTGACATAGGTTAAATCTCAGCCGTCAATTTACGGAATCGAAAGAGGCCCTGTTTCTGTGAAAAGTGGGTTATCTCCGGTACGAACTGGTAGTCCCAAGGGAAATGGCTAACTAGGCCTATCGTTTCTTTATAATTTTAAAATAAAAAACAAGAAGATATATTATATGGGTAAAAGGAACTAGTCTTGGACCCAAAATCGCAACACCTACCCACTCAAAACACGACTCTCAGAATTCAACACTTATTAGAGAGCGGCCAGGCCCACCCTTAAAAACCCTCTTTCTGGACACGGATTTCCTGCGAAAGGCTTTCGCAGGAAGTTCCTGCACTGGAACCAGGTGGGTGGCCACCGTGATGTTTGTGAAAAATCCTCCCATTCATTTGTTTTTTGAGTTCACTTTAGGATATGTTGCCAAAAATGAACCATATCCAAAGCTCAAGTGAGCCTAAAAGGTGATAATTAAACATCTACAGTTGAAATATTTGTGGGGCCACATAAGTTTTGATTCATGATAATATTTTTGTTTTTAGTTCATCTCAATAAGAATGACGTTATTAGCTGTATGGATGGCATCTAAACATCACTGTTGTACTCTGGAAGGTTTCCACGGTAGGAATTTCCCCAACCACGTTTTCCTTTAATACGGATCACTTGAGCTTTGGATACATTTCATTTTTGGCAACATATCCTAAAATGAACTCACAAAACGGATGGACGGGGAGGATTTCTCACAAACATCACAGTGGGCCCCACCTAAGTTCCCAGCGCAGGAACTTCCTGCGAAAGGCTTTCGCAGGAAATCCGCGTCCCCTCTTTCCTCCCTCCGTACCCCACTTCACCCGCTCCTCCTCCTCTCTCTCTCCATACGAAAACCCTAGCTCTCCATCCAGCTTACATGCCGTAGATCTCTGTCTGGAGCGCCTCTTAAGCAAGGCGTCGAAGCTCACCTCCCCGCTTCTTGTTCAGAGGTGAAACGCAAGATCTTGCTTCAAAACCCTAGATTTCGTTCCTTTCGTTTTATTTATTTATTTTTCACCAGTCAGCAAATCAGCGCTTCTTCTTTCTTCTTTTCTGTTTCGTCTGGAATTAGGTTATTACTGCTGCAGCTTTTCTTTTCTATTTTATTTCGCAAAATCAAAGAAATATTCGCTTGTTAGCCTTTTTATTTCTTTCTTTATTAGTGAAGAAAATAAAATGTCCTGGCTGCCTGGTTTGGGCTGCTCTCAGCCAAAACCAAAGCCCGTTTCAAGCCGTGATGGACTTGTTCTATGGGCCCAAACCCGATCTTGAGCCCAGCTAGACCGATTTGGAGCCCAAGCCCAGGCCGGATCCGAGCCCAAACCTGTTCTCAAGCCCAAGCCGGAGCCCTGATCTCTAACCCACGGGGGTATTTTGTGCTTCTTCAATGGAAATGCTGCATACCATTGCAGCACTGAGGCTACGGGAGCTTGGTAGGGTGGATGATGAGATTGCTTCTGGAGTGTGTCGTTTTTGGTAGGCCTGTGCATTAGCTACCATATAGGGATGTTATGGAGCTGTTGTAGGCAACTGTAATGCAAACCCGAAAGGGAAAGCAAATAAATCAATAAGAAAATAAAGAGATTGTGGAAAAGATCCAACAATCCTCTAGCCGGATGCTAGAGATCACAATGCAAGACTGTGAGCAAGCTCAACAGTCCTCTAGTCTATAACTAGAGATCACATTCCCTCCCTTCAACAGCCACCATAGAGAAAAGAAGAAAATTTCATAAAGAGAATATTGATCAAGTTGTCCTATTCCACAGGACAAAAGTCCTATTTATAATCAACCTTACAATCTGTAATAAAAGATATGAAATCTAAAAAGGTACGAAATAGGAAATCACAAAGCTTTCTATATTTAAGAAAATATCTAAAATGAAAATCTATGAAATAGGAAAGCACCTAAGTAACAAAGCTTTCTAAAATAAGAAGATACTTAGATAAGAAAATATTTAAGATTATTCCCTGCCTAAAAATAAAGATATGAAAGAAAGAGCAGATTTCTTAATCCAGAAATTTGAAAAAATGGAAAGTGAGGATGGTTAAAAAAGGAAGGTGGTCCTTTTATGTACACACGTGCAGAGCGTGCACATGTGGGAAGCAGGACGATTGCATCAATTCCACCCGGCTTGGAAAAACTCGGCTCCGTCGAGTTAATGGCAATGTACTCCCATAGAGTTATGGGTTGATGCGCCTGAAATCCTCTGCTGAAATCCATGTGCTGTCGGACCTTGGTCGACCTTTCCATTTGACAAGAAACTTCTGATACCCCCCTTGGCATGTGGAAACTATCTGATCATCCAACACGTCCTCAATGATTTCTTCAAGCTGGCGTGGTGCCTCAGGTGATACGCACTTGAGAATTTCAATTTAGTTCCCATCTTAGACCATAAGGTGCGCTAGAAGTAGCTCATAAAATTGACGTCACGATCAGATACAATGGTTTTGGGAACACCATGTAGACGAACCACCTCTTTAAAGAAAACATTGGCGATGTGCATGGCATCTGATGTCTTCTTACAAGGGACAAAATGAGCCATCTTTGAAAACCTGTCAACCACAATATAAATAGAGTCATAGCCACGTTGAGTCTTAGGCAGTCCTAAGACGAAATCCATACTGATGTCTTCCCAAGGAGCATCTGGCACGGTTAATGGTGTATAAAGAGCGGTATTTTGCTTGCTACCTTTACTAAGCTGACACGCTTGACATTGACAAACAACGATCCCAACGTCTTTCTTTAAACTTGGCCAGTAAAAACGACCTTCAACCAGAGTTGTCGTTTATCGATACCAAAGTGACCACCTAGGCCCCCTGAATGAAGCTCTCGTATAACAAGCTCTCGCAAGGAACTCTTAGGAAGACAACCTCATGTCGAAGAATAAGTACCCATCGTGCAAGCTATACCTTGGGTACTCAGTGCTTGCACCGGAAATGATTGTTGAAAGTACCTTTCCAAAATCATCATCTTTGGCATAGTCCTGTTTAAGTTCTTTAAATCCAACAACGGAAACTGATAAGGTAGACAAAAGGTGTGACTTTCGGCTGACGGCGTCTACTACCTTATTTTCAATACCTGCGCGATGTTTGAGGTTGAAAGTGAACTCTCGAAGATAAGCACTCCACTTAGCATGCCTAGCACTCAACTTCTTCTGAGAATTCAAGTAACGTAATGCCTCGTGATCAGAATAGAGCACAAAATCTCGATGAATGCGGTAATGACGCCAATGCTTCAGAGCTTGTACAATAGCATAAAACTCCACATCATAAGTAGAATACTTCTTTCATGCCACATTAAGCTTCTCACTGAAAAAGGCCACCGGATGTCCTTCCTGGCTAAGAACACCTCATATGCCTACGTGCGATGCGTCACAGACAACTTCAAATACTTTTTCGAAATCAGGAAGTCTAAGAACTGGAGCCTCAATCATTTTCTGCTTGATTTCTTGAAATCCCTTGGTTACTGCTTTAGTCCTCTCAAATGGATTGGACTTCATACATTCAGTAATTGGCGCCATGATGGAACTACGGGAGTAGACCGTTCAACAATAGTCCTTATCTTTTCTAAATCAGCCTTTACGCCCTCTGCGGAAACGACGAACCCGAGAAAGACCACGCTAGAACTCATGAAGGTACACTTCTTCAAATTGATGTAGAGGTTCTCATGGCGCGGTACTCTCATCACTTGGCAAAGATGGTCCAGATGATCTTCTTGTGAACAACTATAAATGAGGATGTCATCGAAGTATACGACGACAAACTTGCCAATGAATGGCTATAGAATTTGCGTCATCACCCGCATGAATGTGCTAGGTGCGTTCGTCAAGCCGAATGACATAACTAGCCATTCATACAATCCATCCTTTGTCTTGAAAGCAGTTTTCCATTCATCATCAGGACGAATTCTTATTTGATGGTACCCGCTTTGCAAATTACTCTTCGAAAAAATTGTAGCATTTTGCCTTTTAAAAAAAAAAATTTGTAGCATTTGCTAACATGTTCAGCATATCATCTAAGCGCAGAATGGGAATACGGTACTTTATTGTTATCTTGTTGATAGTGCGACTGTCAACACACATTCGCCAACTGCCATCCTTCTTTGATGTCAACATCATTGGCATAGTGTACGGGCTGAGACTATCACGAATGAACCCCTTTGTTAATAATTCTTCCACCTGTTGCGAAGCTCTGCATGCTCTGTCGGGTTCATTTGATATGCTGGAAGATTTGGCAAAGGTGCTCCATGTACCAGATCAATAGTATGCTGAATGTCGCGTATGGGTGGAAGCTCACTTGGCAGTTCATCAGGGATCAAATCCTGAAATTGGGACAGAATGTCTAGAATCTCGGGTGGTTGAACAACAACATTATCAACTAGACCGATCTTGCATCCTACCAAAGCATACATGATTCCACGTTCACGACTCTCCATGAATTGGGCCATGCTCAACACTGTGGAAGCCGACTTTGCCTCTTTAAGGTCATCATCCTTCATAGGGTTAAGAGTAATGGGCTTTCCTTTGTATATAAAGCTGTATGTGTTCTTGCGACCCTTGTGAGTTACATCTCTGTCATATATCCATGGGCGCCCCAGTAATATATGTGTGACTTTCATTGGAATGGTGTCGCACCAAAGCGATTCTACATAACGACCTAGAGAGAAGTTGACTAAGCACCTCTTGGTCACAGGGATGAATGTGTTATTCACCCATGCGATCTTGTATGGCTTGGGATGTGTTCGAGGTTTCAGTTTCAACTTGTCCACCATGCTTTGTGAGACCATGTTCATGCTGCTGCCTCCGTCAATAATGACCTTGACAGCTTTTCCACCACACGATACTCGTGTATGGAAAATATTCGTTCGCAACCAGTCTTCTTGGGCCTCCTCCTTTGGTGCTGTCAAAATCCTTCTGACCACCAATGATAACTTATTTTCATTTAGGCCATCGAGGCCTTCCTCAAGTTCATGCTCATCATCTTCTGGATCATTTGTGTGTTCATCTTCCACTTGGCCTGTAATGAAGTCTTCTGTCTCACAAAATTGGAGATTGCGAGAGGGGCACTAAGTCATGTAATGTCCACGACCACCACACTTAAAGCAATTGTTAGTCGACCTCTCTTCCGTTACAGCAACAAACTTTCCCTTGGTATCACCATTTCGAGGAAGAGGATTGGAAGTAGGTTGGGTGGAGTTCTGATCGATTTTGTAATCCTGAGGTAAGTTAGTGCGAGGCACGAATGGTTGTGGGCGCAAAGTGGAGCCACTAGTAGTGGAACGAGTGGATGCATAACCCCCGCCTTGAAGGTTACCGCGCCTTATCATCAACTTCTGGTCCTGCACTTTTTGGGCCATTTGATACGCCTCGTCTACGCTGTTGAGCCGAACAGTTACCAACTCTCTTTGAATCTCGAACTGTAGCCCATTACAATAACGCGCCACTTGTTGTCTTTCCGTTTCTGTTAAGCGGCATCGAATGACTAAGTCATAATAACGTTGTGTGTACTCTTCCACGGTCAAATTGTCTTGTCGAAGCGTGAGGAGCTCTTGAAAAGAGGTTGTCTCGTAATCTAGCGGCGTGAACCTTTGCTTCATTCTTGCTTTCATTTCCTCCCAATTGCTTACGGGAGGAAGGCCACATCGTTGTAGATCTTCTTCGATGGCGTACCACCAGTCTTGAGCTGCGCCTTTAAGTTTCAAGGTAGCGAAACGCAACTTGACAACTTCCATCTCGTACCAACGAAAATATCGCTCCATCGACTTTAACCAGTCATTGAACACTTTGGGATCCAAATTACCATCGTAATTTGGAATATCAATCTTGATATGCTTGGCAGGATCCGAAGTGTGAATATTCCTCCGTCTTTCGAGATAAATTGGATGATCCCGTCGGAAGTTGTTGATCCCTCTGGCTCTTGGTTGCGCATAGCGATGTTGTTGGGCCCCGTAGCCAAGCTCATATTCTTCGTCTTGGAAATTACCATTCCGAGCAGGATGCCTTGAGTCAACATTTCCGGATTTCAATTCTCCATCAGGGTCATCTATAGATGTTTGGCGGTCTGGATTGATTCTATTGCTTGTGTTTTCGAGAATAATAATACGTCTCTAAAGCATTCATTCTGGTTATGGAACGGGCCTCTAGGTCATCCATCCGTTTTGTTAGCAAATCGACCACTTGTTGCAGGGTTGTGACAGTTTCTTCTTGAGGTTGTGTGGCCATCTCAGGATTGTAAATCGTCCCTCTTCTAGTGCGGCGCATAAGACAACGGGCTTTGGCAAGCAAATAAAATTTTCTTCTTCTTCTTCTCTCTCTCTCTCTTTTATTTTTTATTTTTTTATTTTTATTTTTTGCAAGGAAAGAGAGGAAGGGCAAGGAATTGATTATGTTGGGATGGGATTATGATGTAGTAGGGTTGGAAGAGATTTATTTATTTTCTCTTTTTGGTGGAGTTAAGGTTTGGTGATTTTTGAGATGGGACAAGAAAAAAAAAGAGGAAAGAAAAGAGAAAGATGACGGATGGATAAAGGGGAAGGATGAAAGGTCAGATTGAGATAGAAAAAAAAAGCTTCTAATTTTCCCAAGAGCAGAACTTGCTCTGATACCAATTAATGCAAACCCGAAAGGGAAAGCAAATAAATCAATAAGAAAATAAAGAGATTGTGGAAAAGATCCAACAATCCTCTAGCTCGATGCTAGAGATCACAATGCAAGACTGTGAGCAAGCTCAACAGTCCTCTAGTCTAGAACTAGAGATCACTTTCCCTCCCTTCAACAACCACCATAGAGAAAAGAAGAAAATTTTATAAAGGGAATATTGATCAAGTTGTCCTATTCCACAGGACAAAAGTCCTATTTAGAATCAACCTTACAATTTGTAATAAAAGATATGAAATCTAAAAATCTATGAAATAGGAAATCTCCTAAGTAACAAAGCTTTCTATATTTAAGAAAATATCTAAAATAAGAATCTATGAAATTGGAAAGCACCTAAGTAACAAAGCTTTCTAAAATAAGAAGATACTTAGATAAGAAAATATTTAAGATTATTCCCTGCCTAAAAATAAAGATATGAAAGAAAGAGTAGATTTCCTAATCCTGAAATTTGAAAAAATGGAAAGTGAGGATGGTTGAAAAAGGAAGGTGGTCCTTTTCTTGTACACACGTGCAGAGCGTGCACGTGTGGGATGCGGGACGCTTGCATCAAACTGCCATCTTGACTACTATAGGATAGATTGATGGAAGGGCTATTAGTTTGGGAGTCTACTGTGCAGGTATTTGAGAGATTGCGAGCCCACCATGTAACAAGGACACCTCTCTTTCAAAATTCTGCTGTCTCGACAATCTTAGACATGGCTCATGTAAATATGACTAAGAGTTATATTGTTATCTTTTATTGCTCTTTTTTTTTTTTTTTTTTTTTTTTTGGTATTACATACACCTATATTACCTTTGAAAAAAGAAAAAGAAAATAAAATATACACCTATACAATATATAATGCGATCAACTTTTGGGCATTTTTACCCCTGCAATTAGTCACGGGGAGGGAAAAAGGCTTTTTTTTTTTTTTTTTTTCCTTTTCCCCATTCGTGCAGCCCTTCAAAATGGGGGCTTTTTTTTTTTTTTTTGGTCATTTCAACTTCTTGGTAGTAGCCTGCACCACTTCTCTTCTTTGTGTGTAGCCACACGAAAGGTGAAGTGTTGAGAGTTTGTGCACTAAAGGTTTTGTAGGGCCCACCTTGAATCTGCAACATCCACACCATATATCTATTGTGTTGGCTCATGTTAGGATGTAGGCCCAAAAAATGAGGTAGATTTAAAGCTCGAGTGGGTCCTAGGCCATGAAGAAGTGTCCATGGTTTGCCCACCATCAAAACCCTTCTCTATTTCTCTGTGTGTAGCTTACATGCATGTAGCCACACCCTTTCCTTCAATCGCTTTCTATGTTTTACTCTCCACCACATTCTTAACATGCATTTTGGTATATATATATATATATATATATTTTTTTTTTTTTTCATTCGATGCATTGAATAATTATTTTTTTCCGTCTCCCTCATGAAGTGCATCCAATGGCTAAAAAAGACTTGGACGACAAGGAGTGGTGCAAACACCTATAGGTGGTGGTTCTATATAATTAATTGATGATGGGGACTTCTATTATTGTTCTTGCTTGTTCTCATGTTTTATTTATTTATTTATTTATTTACTATTAAAGCAACAACTCTTTTAAACCCTTTATGTTAGTCCCCCAAAAAAAGAGAAGAAAAAAAGAAAAAGAAGTTTGAAGGGAAGGGGTTGCAGAAGTCTCACCAAGTAAACTTTTATCATTTACATCTTGCAGATGAGGTAGTATCAGACGGTTTCTTCCAACCTTGAAACTATGATCCTATTTTGTGAGAGTGTGGGTATAGCTGTACCAATACCTCTGCCATTAATTTGGTATGGCAAGGAGAGACAAGGGCTCCCGTGCCGTGCAGTAAAAATATAATATTGTCGACTTGTAGGACTAAGGTTTCTGAATATATGTCGAAACATGTCCTGCCCTTTCTTATGATAGAAACCTTCATAGTTATTCCCAAGGTCAGGCCCTCAATTTGTCTATTGGGGAACCATAGTATGAGAGCCTTAAACATGGTCATAGTCTCATATGTTTAAGTCTGAAGAGCAGGACTATGGGCTTCACTGGCAGCTGCCGCTCCTTGCTATCTAATCTAATCCTTTAGACCTTCAACATAACCTGTATGGTCACTTGGAAGAGTTCAACAGAGTCATTGATCTTTTGACTGTATGGGACATTTCCTATGAATGCTTCTTTACTCTCTAACTACCATCTACTATCCTGATAGGGATCAGTTGAGATTATACGCCTCCATTAAGACCCTTGAAGGAATTATCAGGGAGCTATTTGGTTCACAAGCTTTATCACTTTGAAAACTGAAACTTTACTTTTTTTCACCTCTTTCAAGACTTTCCTGCATATATATCTAGGGAAATAAGATTACAAACAAATTTATAGCTGACAACATCCATTTGCTAGACTCTAATCTGGAGTGTCCTCTTTGATCTACACCCCATCTCTTTTGCTTTTGTGAAGCAGCTCAATAACAGATGTTGTTCATGTATCTCCTCCTAAAATGAGTCTAAAAAGATTTCTGCTATACTCTAGAATCAGGCAAGTCATTATTGAAGCACACATTTATCTAACTTTTTCTAATGAAGTTTCTTTATCCTCTACACTGCTTCCAATCTGGTCTGAATCTTTGAATTCTCTTTCCTAGCCATAGGAAGGACAATTTGGGGCCTTGAGTGTGGATTAAACAGATATGTCAATGCCTCGTTAAGTTTGTGATTTGTCTACAAATTGCCAACAACCTTTGAAGTCCTAGTTGACCAACCTAAATATCTCAAACCTAAAAAAATCACCTTATATATCAATTATTTTTGCAGTACGTGGCCTGAGATTGAGAAGTCCTTTCTAGTAATAAAAGATACAAAACCTGGGCAGCACAAAGGGGGCAAATCTCTATGTCTGTGATAGAAAGTGAGCCCCCAGTGAAATAGATTCACATGCTCTTTAATGTCGTGGGGAGTTAAATTCTGTTCCTAATGTTTTTGTATAACTAAGTTGATATACATGCATGTGCAAATTTGGCATGTATGGTAGTGGTAGGCATCCATGTTGCCCCATCATGTGGTTTCCACTATGTAGATGCCTTGGCTAACAAGTCATGGTTGGATGCATGCAGGTAGACCGCCACATGCACAACAAATGGATGTCTAGGAAAAAATGGGTCCAACCATCTATTTTATCTCGTGCATTATAGCGCTCCTGAAGATTGGAACATCCTGATTTTTGGGCGAAGGAATCTAAACACGGGATGCCTAGATGGACAGGTCAAATGTCGCAACTCTGTTATTGATGAGGACATCTGAGCACCGTACTAGAGGAGGGCTGAGCCACTCTCCTTATAGCTAGACGACCATTACATGGGGCCTACTTGGTCCAATTCACACTCCTAGCCATGTTGAAGACCCTACGTGCATTTTCGTGCATCTTTGAGACCCCATACTAGGAAGATGCACACGGGTTGCGTATAGGAGCTTGATTGATGCAGGACAATTAACCACTTGCTCTAAAAGCTCGAACTGTTAGAGCATGGCGAATTAATCCCTTTATCTTATAGCCCAGGCCCCACATCTCATGGGTTAGGACCTCGGCCGAACCCCCTTCGTGGGCCCCAAATCACATGGGCTGCCCATCTCGAGTGTGTCCTCATATCCCATGGGCTACCCTACTCGAGCCTGGTGTGAAATGCGCATTAATCACCCCTGGTAAGGAGTTTCGAACATGAGACCTCCCCCATGGGCTCCAAATCGCATGGGTCACCCACCCCGAGTGTGCCCCTGCATCTAACAGGCGACCCCACTCGAGCCCAGTGTGAAAATGCCTCTGCATTAATCACCCTCGGTGAGGAGTCTTGAACACTAGACCTCCCGCTCTGATACCAATTTGATGCAGAACAATTAACCACTTGCTCTAAAAGCTCGAACTGTTAGAGTATGGCGAATTAATCCATTTATCTCATAGCCCAGGCCCCACATCTCATGGGTTAGGACCTCGGCCGAACCCCCTTCGTGGGCCCCAAATCACATGGGCCACCCACCCCGAGTGTCCTCATGTTCCATAGGCTACCCCACTCGAGCCCGGTGTGAAATGCGCATTAATCACCCCTGGTAAGGAGTCTCGAACACGAGACCTCCCCCGTGGGCCCCTAATCGCATGGGTCACCCACCCCGAGTGTGTCCCTGCATCCAACAGGCGACCCCACTCGAGCCTAGTGTGAAAATGCCTCTGCATTATTGATGGACACATCGGACTGTTGGATCGAGTGGACACGATGATTGGACCATTAGATTATCATCATCGGACATCTTGATTATGGACTTTAATGAGTCACGAAATAGTTTAGTTGTTTAGTTTGCTTACATGTTTCGTTATTTTTGGTATAACTCATATTTGTGCTGAGAGTAGGGAGTTATGAATAAATTTTAATTCATTAAGCATCATTATGTTGAGAATCTTATCTGAGAGCGCCTTTTTGTAAAAGGTCTTTTTTGAGACTACAAAGGGTTGGACGTCCCCACCCTAGCCAATATTTATGTTATGAATGAAAGAGATTTCTCTCATTTTGCTTTGATATTGAGCAAAATAATAATAATAATAATTCATCTTGTGATTGGATTGGTGTTGCAAAACCATGTGTGAAACCACGAGGAGCAATTCCCTAGTTATCTATTATCTCATCTTCTTCACTTCTTCTCTCTCTCTCTCACTCTTTTCATTCAAATCCCTATCCAACCAAACTCTAACCCATCCACCCTAACCCAAACTACCCCGGACCCAAACCGGCCGTATGGACACGTGTGGGGCTGTCTGTATGGACGGTTCCCTTCCCCTTTTGTCCTCTTGCTTTGTCACCTCCATTCCCCACTATTCATTGTACCATATTTCAATCCTAACTCTAAAACCCTAACTTAGATTATATAATCCCAAACCCTAATTTCCAAAACCCCCAAATTTTCCAAACCCAAATCTCTAAAATTTGAAAATCCCTTGTCCAAATCATAAATCTCTAATTCTCACAACCCGAAATCCATATTTCTAATTCTAGAAACCCGAAGTCCTAAGACCTTAACCCAAAATCTGAAAATCCCAACCTGAAACCTCCCAAAACCTCAACCCTAATGTTCTAACCTTAATTCCTCTAGGTCTAGATACCTCAAACCCATTTCACATTCTCTAGCCTTTAAACGACCCTAACATGTCAAAACTTGTATAAGACACATGATTTCCATTGAATCCAGATTTAATCTTGTGCTAGGATGGGGGTTCTATCTCCTATAGGTCTTCGTTAATCAGTAATTTATGAGTTTCACATTGCGGGGCTGTCATAGGCTTGAATTTGGACATGTCATATATATGAACTTTCAGAATATATGGTAAATTAGCTTTATTTTATCGTTCCATTGCTCTAGTTAATCTGTCTTTTAATTTCGTAGCATCATATTAGGCTGGATAATTCCGTCCTGCATCAAATTTTGGTATTAGAGCCTAGGTCTAGCATAAGTCATTCATGTTACTTCTAGGTTAGGCTTTCATATTGCCATGTCTAGGATTACCATTTTTCCCATTCTCGTTACATTTTATTTAGAGTATTTATTTCCTAGATTTCCCTTTAGACCCCTTGTTTATGCCCACTCGCATCGGGGATGGTTTTGGTTTACACCCCACAATGAATTTATAAATGATAGTGTACATGTGTGTGGGATGTGCCACCTATTAACTCCTAGCATTCATCTAATCATGTATACATATAATTAAACATTCATCACATAAGCATAGTTAAACAAGTGTGCAAAGACAATCCCAAACACAAATATGTCTAGTGGTTCGGTTTCCCAACTCCACTCCCTGTGGACGCACTCGACCCATGAGTGTACTGGATTTCACTATTGGAGGTTTTAAATCAGGTTCACCTCTAACTTTTACAATCCTACACAAGGACCGGCTCCCGCAAGAGACTCTACCTGGTTTTTTATAGGCTTACCACGAACCTCGGTCCTACAAAAGAACCTGCTAAAGTACACTCCCGTCGGACACAACAGACTTGAGTTGGTTTTCTATAGGCTAACCAACAACCTCGGTCCTAGTCTAAGGACCTACGTTTACTCCTGCCAGAGGCTCCCACGGAGACTAACACGTACACACTCGTGTCCAGTGAATTCGTGCTTACATAAGAGCCTAAGTCTTATACAAGTACCCATTCGAGTTTGGTTCACAAACCCTTACCATTAATCCTACACAAGGAAAGAGAGTATGGACTCACTGAATGACACTTGTCGAATTGAGCCCTGTTGATATGCCGTTTTTGAGTCGCCTTTTTAAAGCTCTTCCGTGCTTGGATCCACTCCTCAATTGCTCCCTTGATCATGATGCTGATGCGTTGCCAATGCTTCAGCTCCAAGATTAAACACCTTGCATGCGATGCTCCGATGCGGTAACCAAGGTGATGGGAGGTTGAGTAGAATCTCCTACAACTAATGGGAAGTTGTAAAGCCTAGGGGATTCACTAAGAATGGTCTTCTAGAGGATTTAAACAATGATATACTCATAAAGGTTGGGTCTAAACTCTAGAGAATGGTGGAGATTGAGTTCATCTTCAACATTGAGGTTAGAATCCTTATTAAATGGTAAAGCTCAAGAAGATGAATCAAATCTCATGGAATATGAGGCTTACTATGTGGGATACGATTGGGGATTCACCTAAGCTTCATTTGCACCAAAACCCCTCTCCAATGCCCAAAGACCGGATCTCATATATAAAATATCAAGTTCTAACGGTAAAAAAAAAAGGGCAGAAATAGCTAGTCTTCGGTCGCACCGAATTATACATGAAAGTCGTTGAACAAACTTGGTCACTTTTGGTCGCACATAAGTCAGTCGAAGGATTCTTTGGCTGGAGCCGAATTACACGAAATTTTGCCCCAGCCCGCTGCCTTGTTTTAGCCGTTTTCTGTGGGACTAAAGGTGGGTTCAGTGGGACTGAAAGTTGCTAAATTTGTGCAGTTTTTCCAGCAACATGGGACCTCTAAAGCCAATCTAAGGATGGTCAATTTAGGCTCCTATAACTTTAGGGATGATCAATAAAGGGTTTGCCTATTAGGTTTAAGATCTGGATTAAGTTGTTTTGGGTCAAGGGTTAGGGTCACCAAGGCACCACATTTACCTGTTCTTTGCTCTTTGATGCTCCGCCTTCACTTATGTCTACAGTCTTTAGCTTCCAAGGGCTCAAACATGACACAAGGACTCACGTGATTGACAGTCAGTGCACTAACAATTTTTTCATACTTATGCCAAGTGTGGTGACAAAAACTACAAGGTGATCATTGATAGTGGCAGTTGCACCAATGTGGTCTTTGTTAGCACCATGGATCGCTTAGGTTTGATAGTCACACCTGATCCTCAGCCGTATTGAGTCTCATGGGTTAATACGTCTTTGATTCCAGTTTCTCAGCATTATCCTATTCCCATCTAGTTTGGTTCCTATACGATGTGGTGTGATGTTTTGCCTATGGATGTAGGCCACATTATTTTGAGTAGACTCGGGTTGTATGATCATGATGTGACACTTTTCGGTCACTCGAATATGTGTTCATTTATGCATGAGTGTAAGAAGATAAAAGTTGAATCCTCTCCTGCCCAAAAGCACTCCAGAAAAGAAGGATGACATCAAGAAATGTGATCTTGAAGATGTGAGGAAATTCCAGCTTGTCTTTCCCCATATTAAATGCCAAAGAATTGGAAAGTGAGACTAAAGCTGATTTGACGGTGTATGTTCACGTGGCAAGTAAGGACACACCTAAGGTTAGTACGGAGATGCCACCTGAGGTTACACCTAAGGGTAGTGTAGAGTTACCACCTGAGATGAGTTCGGTATTGGAGGAATCCGGTGATGTTATCTCAGAGGACAACAGATGAGCTAACACCCGTGCGGGACATTCAACATGTCCTAAAATTTGTTCCCTAGTTGATTCTACTAAACCTTCCTCATGAATAATTGACTCCCGTGGAGAAAGCAGATATGAAAAGACAAGTAGATGAGCCTAGGAAGCATATAGATCTTATTCCCGCATTAGTCTCACATAGGTCGTCAGAGTCCACGGATGCATTTACACGTCACATCCATGATTCACATGTTGAAATTAGAAAACAGATTAGTATGAGCAATGAATTGTAGAAGATATGTGTTGACTCTCATCACAGGTTCAGAAAGTTTCAAGTAGGTGACCAAGTGAAGGTTCATATAAGGCCTTAACAATTTCCGCAAGGGACCGTTAAGAAACTAC
Source organism: Magnolia officinalis (assembly GCA_021015155.1). Taxonomy (NCBI): domain Eukaryota; kingdom Viridiplantae; phylum Streptophyta; class Magnoliopsida; order Magnoliales; family Magnoliaceae; genus Magnolia; species Magnolia officinalis. The sequence continues at coordinate 23,766 of JAJHSJ010002101.1, forward strand.
AAGCCCGTAGTGTAGAACCCTACAAGATGCACGATGCATATGTTGTAGATATTCCACCTGACATGGGTATTAAATCTACATTCAATGTGGAAGATCTTGTATCTTTTAAGGGTCTAGCATTTACACCTACTAGCCTTTATTCAGTTCATCACCTTGATCTTGATGATATTCCTCCTGACCTGTCCTATGACCCTTCGCTTATACTCTACTATTCTTCCTAACATCCACCTCTATTGCGATACACACCACCAAAAGAGAAAAGATAGAGGATATCTGGGATGAGCGAGTGGTTTCCACACGACATAGAGGTTACCAGGAGTAGCTCGTCAAGTGGAAGGGCATGGCAAAGTTAGACAGTACGTGGATCACAGAGGCAGAGCTTCAATGACGAGACCTGGATCTCCCTCGAGTGTCACCACAACTTCATTTCACCAAAGGCAAAATCTCCTCACCCAAGGAGAATTGATGAGGACATCTAAGCTCCATACCAGAGGAGGGCTACGCCAGTCTCCTTATGGCCAGACGACCATTACATGAGGCCCACATGGCCTAATTCACATTCCTAGACATGTTGAAGACCCCATGCGTATGTTCATGCATATTCAAAGACTCTACATTAGGAAGATGCACGTGTGCTGCACATAGGAGCTTGATGGACATCAGACTATTGGACTGAGTGGATACGATGATCGGACCGTTGGATCATCATCATTGGACATCTTGATCGTGGACCCCCATGGACATGATGATTGGACCGTTGGATCATCATCATTGGGCATCAAATCTCCTCAGCCGAGGGGAATTGATAAGGATATTTGATCATCATACTGGAGGAGGGCTAAGCTAGTCTCCTTATGGCTAAATGACCATTACATGGGCCCACTTGGTCCAATTCACATTCCTAGCCACGTTGAGAATCCCATGTGCATGTTCGTGTATCTTTGAAGACCCTATACTGGGAAGATGCACGTGAGCTGCATATAGGAGCTTGATGGACACATCAGACCGTTGGATCGAGTGGACAACAATCGGACCATTGGATCATCATCATCGGACATCTTGATTGTGGACTCCCATGGGGCACAAAATAGTTTAGTTGTTTAGTTTTCTTACATGTTTCGTTATTTGTGGTATAGATCATACTTGTGTTGAGAATAGGGAGCTAGGAACAACTTTTAATTTATTAAGCGTCTTTATATGATAATCTTATCTGAAAGTGCCTTTTTATAAAAGGTCTTTCTGAAACTATAAAGCATTGGACGTCCCCACCTTGGCCAATATGCATATTAGCAATAAATAAATTTCTCTCATTTTGCTTTGAGATTGAGCAAAAAAAGATAAATAAAATTCATCTTGTGATTGGATTGGTGGTGTGAAACCATGGGGAGCGATTTCCTAGTTATCTTTTTTTACTTTTCTCTCTTCTCAACAAGGTATAATCTTCTCTCTTCTTCTTCTTTTCTTCATTCTTCATCTCTTGTTTTTTTTTCTTTGTTACCATCAAAATCCCTAGTCCCTACCCATTCTCCTTTATTCATTGCCCTTTAGTTCAATCCTAAATCTAAAAACCTAACTTAGATTCTAGAATCCCAAACCCTAATCCACAACCCTAATATCCAAAACCCCCAGTTTTTCAAAAACCTAAATCCCCAAAATCTGAAAATTCATTGTCCAAATCATAAATCCCTAATTCTTATGACCTGAAATCCATATTTCCAATTCTAGAAACCCTAAGTCCTAAAACCCTTAACCCGAAATATGAAAATCCCAACCCAAAACCTCCCAAAATCTCAACCCACCCTAATGTTCCAACCTTAATTCCTCTAGGCCTAGATGCCCAAACCCATTTCTTACATTTCTTAGCCTTTAAACCACCCCAACATGTCAAAACTCTTACAAGACACATGATTTCCATTGAATTCAGATTTAACCCTATACTAGGATGGGGGAGTTCTATCTCCCAGTAGTCTTGGTTAATCAGTAATTTATGAGATTGACATCATAGGATTGTCATAGGCTTGAATTTGGACACGTCATTAATATGAAAATTTTGAATTTATGGTAAATTAACTTTATTTTGTCATTCCATTACTCTAGTTAAGCTATCTTTTAATTTCATGGCATCATATTAAGTTACATCATTCCGTCCTGCATCAGCCATATTGGCTATCCCGTTGTGCGTTGGATTATATCTCAAGATAGTACCGCATCCCAAGTTGAAAAGCTATTGTTAAACTATAAAAGCTTGAGCTGGGTTTGGGCTGAGCTGAGTTCTATCCAAGCTAAACTGCAAATCAAACCTATGCCTTGGGCCCTTAATGGGCCAAAATAGGCTGGCCTGATTTTGGTCTTATGTGCTTATACTTCACTCTTGCGGGTAGAATCTATATTCATTTTAAGATCTGGATGGTTCATCAGGTGTGCTCTACCATTCATATATATGGGCCCAAAAACTTGGCTAGTTAGATCATCAGTGCAATTTTTGGTTTTTGATCCATCCAGAGCTCTCAATTTTGATGGTTTATGCCATGCATGCAATAGTGCCCAAGTATCAATAATCACATTTGGGTAAGAGATCTATGATTCAGTGAGTGGCCCCTCATTTGAGGGGGTAGAACATGTGTTAGAGTATGGGCATATGTATACGTGTTAGACATCCAGGCCATTCATTCAGTCGCATGCACTGAACATGCCGTGTATAAAAAAATAAATCAACATTGTACGCTCATCAAATTAGTCACACAAGTATGCTGAATTAGGAATGTTGGACTTCTTTTTCAGCCCATTTTTCCCACACGAGTTTGACTTGCCTCATAAGCTGCCCATAGTACGTTTGGTCTAGGGCATGTTCACAATGTCCCCTACTTAATGAATGGCCTGGATCTTTCACAAGTATGCTGTATGCACGGATCTCTGACACATCTTCGCCCCTCACATGAGGATCTGCTTATTAAATCATGACCATTCAAAGTTGTATTCATTGAATTGGAAAGTGAGAAGCTTGCTAAGTCCATATGCCCATGTGAATCCATGCCCATCCACACGCAAGCACATGCACATATACGTGTACAAGATCTGGGGCTTATGTTTGGTTGTGAAAAATGCTTAGATCTTCTATGTAAAAAATTAGGCTGTTTTGCTTGTCAAGTAGGCCATAATTTACTAAATAAACTGACTGTTGAAACAAAGGTTAACTGGGTGTCCATTTGTTTTGTATAAAACAAAGGTTTACTGGGTGTCATGTGAGTCGTGTGAGATGGCCTGAGTTTCGGAAAGAAGTTCCAACCATTTCATCACGCATGATGAAAAGCTTAGATCGTGCATATCCGTTAACATTGGCATGTGATCCATGGTTGTGCTGAGTTCCACATGCGTGGGGAATTGGCAAAACCTCTTGGAAGTGTATGTATCAATTCTTTGGACTTAAATGTCTCATCTGTCTGACTTGCCTGGGGCTATGCTGTGGAAGGTGATCAGGTAAAGCTCAGAAGAAATGGAGTAGAATCATCTCTCAATTCTCTCCACAGTAGATGTGGTAGGTACTGTGTCAATCTGAACCGTCTGTTTAGTAGGGCTAATCAAGGACGGAAAATCCTTAGAGAATTAAACATATCAAACAATCCCATCTTATTTTATTTATTTATTTATTTTTTTTTTTCCAGTTTTAAACACTCAATGTTGACCACTTTGCAGTTTTGTTTTCTATAATTGTTTTGTAAGCAGTCCATTAATCAAATCAATGGAATCATCCGATCTATTTAGATCTTTAAATATTCTCCATTCACACTAGGGTCTACCTGGCGTCCTAATCGATACATTGACCTGCTACCCATCAATTGAGCGATGTTTCTACATATTCAGGTCTAGTGTATCATCTTCCATGCATTATTGAGAGAGAGAGAGAGAGAGAGAGAGAGAGAGAGAGAGAGAGAGAGAGAGAGAGAGAGAATTTTGGGTGCATAGATCATTTACACTTGGGCCCATGGGGTCAGAGAGGGAGGGAAGGTTCTTAGTTGCATGATCCTTCCAAATAAGTTCTGTTTCTAAGTTGCACGCATTGTTTGAATTATCTCTGATATTGTTGAAATATCTCCGATATTATCGTTATCTCCAGCTTGGCAATACCAATAACACTGGTTGCGATACTGATAACACTGGTAGTGTTAGAAATTCCAAGCATAAACAATGTAATGCTCAGTATTGCCAACGAATCGATATCCCCAATATTTTCAATTATGTAAAATCTAGGTGTCTCTTGAATTGCAAATGTATCGATATCGCCAATACTTTCGACTGTGTAAATTCTAGGTGACGCTTGTATCACAAGTGCATCGGCGATATTTCAATAATATTGCCAACGTAGAGATATCGCAGAGAGTTTGTTTATTAAAAAAAAATTCTATTTCAAATTTTTTACGAGCGCATTGTTGTATGCAGTTTTCAATTTGTTGTTTCTAATATCTCAATATTATCATTATCGCAACATGCGCGATATCAAGCCCACAATCTTTTGTTTCCTTTCCCATTGTTGATGATTTCTTTGCAAAATATCACGAGTTGTTGATATTATGCAATATTGATGGATGTTTGGATGGATGATTGGATTGGATAAATGGGATGGTTAGATTGTTTCTTATGACGACACATGCTTTTAAGCCCCCATTAAATGAAAACTTATTGTGTATACATTCTTTTTGCAAATTTTTTATTCCCAAGTAAATATGCAAATATGTGTATTTTAGCATCTCCTGAAGTTTTATTGAAAATTCTACAGTTTTGCCCATGTTTTCTCGCATTTCTAGTTATCAATGATATTATCGGCTATATCGATATTGTTTCTGTATCCCCGACCAATGAAACTTGTAGCGATACTGATACTTCGAACATTGGTTGCACGATCCTTTCAAGTAGGTGCACTCCCACTCTTTATGTTCTATGCACCTTTTAGCTCTCACTTGTAGTTTCATGATCCTTCCAAATAGGTGCCTCTCCTGCTCCTTTTGTTTTGTGCACCTTTTAGCTCTCACTTTTTTGAAGCAAGACTTTTCTATTTCAGTATGTTTCACACTGTTGTGATACACTAGACTATGCCTGGATTGAGGTCAGCACTCTTATTTTCAGTGATGGGTAAGATTGATAAGTGCATATCTTTCAGGATTTATTGATGACATTGACATAGCTTAGCATTGTACCTTCTTTCTCCAATATACTCCCTCTATGCCTAGAACTTGATTATCAAAGGGGGTGTTTGCTTTTCCAATTTCCTGTGAATGCAGAGTTAATGAGTCATCATTATCATTTCAATGTGTTTGTTTAGACAGGAATTACGGCTAGTAAATTGAGAGTCAAATACACTTATAAAGGAATCAGGTAAAGGAAATTATAATAATTACATTTTTTTTCATTTTAAAACTTACATTTTTACAGTGATTTCTGGGTCAAATAAACAGTGGTATCAAACTCATCATTTCAGTCAGATGTAGGCGATGTCACCATACAATTACAGGAATAAGTAATCATTACCCATTTCCAGCCATCTACTGTTGTTGCTGGTTTATGCCATTAACCATATATATATATATATATATATATATATATATATATATATATATATATATCAGTTTCTATTGGAATTGGTGTGACGTTGGGCTGAATGGATGCCTACATTGGTCCCATCCAAACCACCTATTGAGCAGTCCAAATCTGCCTAAAGACAACCTCTGATTGGACCCTTAGGTTTGTCCAATCTGGGCCATCAGGTTGGCGTCAAAATGCATCTAATCGGTCCACCAAACTAGTGCATAAATCACGTGTTCTCAATTGCTTGAATCTGCCTAGGTTTTGGGCAATAAATCTGTCCAGTTTGGTCCATTGTTTGGACATTCAAAAAATCATCCAAAGAAGACCCATTGTTGGTTATCAAAAGTAGCCCAATTTGGACCATAACTCACATGCCCAAGCAACCAAGTGGGGTTATTTTCCAACAACCCGCAGCTGCAAAAAAAGAAAAAAAAAAAAGGAAAAAAAAGAAAAATAAAATGAGAACAGAGTTTTTTGTCATCCCCTAGCTACTCCTTTAGGCCTTAATCTGATGTCCAGGGTCGGCCCCTTTCAGACTGATCAATGGACCTAAAAAACTGCCCAAATTGGACCCTGAATTGATGTTTAAAAAGAGGTCAATCAGTCCAAAATGGGCCTTGTTTTGGACCCCCAAGTCAGCCCAAGCAGGCCAAGTTTTGAGCCATGAAACCTGTCCCAGTTGGATTATTGTTCAAGCATCAAAATCAGCCAAACTTTAGACCATGTAGTGGACGCCCAATCTACCCTCCAATCACATCCAGAAAATCTCACATTCTGTCCATAGGCGATAATCTTTAATCACAGCTAGAGGTGGGCAACGGTCCGAATCGGATCGGATTAGCTATAACCCGATCAGATCCGAAATGTCACTAGTTAGATCCGAATTCGATTCGATCCGACACCGGATCCGGGCCACTAGATCCGGACAGATCCGATGCCTGTTTGCCCTTATCCGAACTGAGTCTGACTCGGTCTAAAAAACCGATTCGGATCGGATTGGATACAATTCGAATAGTATAAATTTAATCTAAATGGTGTGGTCTAAGTTAACCTTAATATACCTCTTTTTTATGTTCAATAATATTTTAAAATGGATAAACGGCTTAGATGAAATATATACATCAAGGTGGGCCCCACATGGCTCTGAGAGAATTTTCAGTCTACATGTACACGATTTTATTTTACTTTTAAAGTTAATTCCAGTGCACGAAACTAATTACTTGCTTTTCACGCAATCTCGTCTTGAATTCAAACGGTGTATTTACGTTAGCCACTTATGTGGATCTGATCATGGGCTAGGTGTTATATCCAAACCGTTCATCCATTTGGCAAGCTCTTCTTAAGGCTTGAGACGAAAAATAAGACAAATCTAATTATCAAGTGGACCACACTAATGGTTTAACAGTGAAAACCATTCTTTGCTGCTATTTGTGGGGTGGTTAAGATGATCTTTGGATATTATTCATTTTTGGAATAATGCTCTATAATGATCTAAAACAATATATGAACGGTGTAGATATAATTAATACATCACTGTGGGGCCCATATAACTTTGATCTCCTTTGGACCGTACATACAACTCGGAGCTCGAGGAGCGCCTGGCGCCAGTACAGCTGTATTGCCGTACTGGAAAGTGGAAACGGACTGGCTACTCCTTTGCCACCCGTCGTCGGTGCTCTGTGGACCCCACCATGATGTATGTGTTTCATCCATGCCCTCCATCCATTTTTATAGATCATTTTATGTTATTAGAAAAAAAATGAGTTATATCGAAATCTCAAGTGGGCCACATTATAGGAAACAGTGTTGAATGAACGTTGACCATTAAAAACATTTTGGAGGCTATAAAAGTTTTTGATCAAACTGATATTTATTGTTTCCCTTCATCTGGGTTCTTATGACCTAATCAACAGATTAGATGTCAAATAAACAGTACAGTGGGCCTTAGGAGGATTATAATGGTGGATATCTGATCATTATTGTTTTTCTGTGGTGTGGTCCACCTGAGATTTATATTCCTATCATTTTTTTACATAAAGCCCTAAAATGATCTATAAAATGGATGAACGGAATAGATGAAACACATACATCATGGCGGGGTCCACAGAGCACTCTAAGAAAGCATTTTGGTATTTACACTTTCAAAGACTAATATGGGAATGTCTTCTCTTCTCCTTCTTCGTTTTTTTTTTTTTTTTTTAAGGTCAGCTTGTGAGTACGCACCCATGTCAGTGCACACACTCCATGTTAGCCACCCCCACTACGGATAGATACCAAGACTCAAAGTGTTGAAACGAGGTATCTCTACTCAGTCTGCCATTTGAGTTATGGACCTGGGTGTTGCCGGTACCTATCTATCCATCTTCCAAGTTCTTTTCTTAGAGCTGAAAAGATCGGATTTTGAAGCGCTGTGGTGTTTAGCACAGCTTGGGAGAGAGAATCCTGAGAGAGCTTTTACAGAAATTCGTGCCTTTGATGAGAATTTGAAGTTGGGTTTAGTACCTGACTTGGGTCTTGAGATATCGAGGAATTGCTGATGAATCTCTCTGTGTGTGCGAGAGAGAGAGAGATGGGTTGGGTGGGGGTTTTTTTTTTTTTTTTTACTAGTTACTACACCGGTGCGGTCCGGATCGAATCGGATCCGATCCAAACGGATCGGATTTCGGTTCGGTTCGCGCAGTTTTGCTACGTACCCGAATCCAATCCGATTAGCGTTCGGATCTGACCAATCCTACTCGAACCTGACCGATCCAGGCCATCGGTTCTGTTCGAATCGGGGCGGATCGGGTCAGATCCGCCGGATCGGGTCCATTTTGCCCATGTCTAATCACAGCATTGTTTGGTATCTTGGATACTATTGTATGAACGTCTAGCCCATATATGTAACCTTGATTTTATCACATCAATCTTTAGCATCAAAACTGTCTAGATTTATGCACACTTTTGCAACAAATTTTTGTATCCCAATCTGTCCACTTGGACAGCAAGAATGGACCCTAAAGTCTATTCGTTAAGGGTAGCGCTTTGGGTCTCAAAACTGGTTTATTTGGACTGCCTATCTATGTGCTAAAGCACTTCTTGTGACCTTTAGTTAGCATTAAGATCTGCCCCTTGGTTTTGCATATTATGATCATGCAAATTTCATCTGCACTTTGTATATTTCATCTACACTTTGTATACTTTTAAGTACACGATGTGTCCACTATCTAGTGAATGCAATTTATGCTAAAATTGTTCAAAATTTACTCATTTGGCCCATGAAATAAGTTCAAAGTTGGACCGGTAAATAGTCCACAAACTTGCCTTTAAAGTGGACCCCTGGTTGCCAACTTATTTTAGGATAGTAGACTAAAAGAGGCATATCCAAATCATAGGTGGACCACAACACTGGAAAAGTGGTGATTGAATGCCCACAATTAAAAACTTCCCGAGGCCCACTGTAATGATTATTTTTGATGTAGAGTGGGTCGTGGACAATTTCATGGCCAAGATGGACCAGAAAAGACCTGATCGGAGGCAGAAGTGATCCAGACCGTCAAAACCTTAAAACAGGCATATCTCGCAAATTGGAATGAGTTATCTGACGTGCCTTATATGATTTTGGGGTTGGAGAAGCTACTTTAGCCAACCAACTTGGCGACGCTAGGTTGCCCACGCTGAATTTGCGAGATTCCATCAGATCGATGGTCGAAATTCCATTTTATTTTTGTTTTTACTATTTTTAGTAAGTTTTAGTTTGATTGTAACTCTTCATCCGTTGAGCTTTAGGAGTTGTGTCCAACACGAAAAGTGCTTAGAAAAATTAGGAGAACAACATGGTTAAGCCAAATAGGACACTTACTATTTTTGGCCAAAAACCATGAGGTCTAGCGAAAATCATGACCGTCTATAAATAGTTAGTTTGCTATTTATAGTAAGTCACGATTTTAGGGAGTTTTAGTTGTAGTTTGATTCAGAAACTTCTCCCTAGGGTTCATAACATTATTTAAAGGGTTGTAAACTCATTTTTGAGTATCAATCTATTTTTTTTCGATTTTTATTAGAATTTATTTCTATTTTCTATCTCTTCTCATGGATTCGAGGCATCTCTGTGAGGAGTCCAGAGAAGCTCCGTGGATTCGCAGTAATTATCCCTTGAGGAAGATGGTGCTCGACCTCAATATGTCCTTCCCTGCGTCAGTTTGGTATCAAAGCGAGGCTTTCTCCTCGGATTTATGGCTTCTAACGACGGGTCGAGCAACAATCCCATGGACGGTGCTCTAGGGAATTATCCTTTAACAACGGCGGCTTTCGAAGCAGCGTAGCGAGATTTTACAAGTCATGCAAGGGCTGTAGGTTGCCATCGATTGCATGATGAAGGCCATAGGGCAACTCCATGTTCATGGCGTTAATCCGCCAACACCTGCTGTTGGAACTCGTAATCGCATTAATCGCAGGATAGCACCGATAGTGAACCAATGGATCTTCCTTGAGGAGGGGATCCAGCGACGAGGAGGCCGATGACATGATCCTCCAATATCCCGGACAAGGCGGTGATCGAGCAGATTAGACAGATCCAGAATTCAAGATGAGAGTTGATCTTCCTAGCTTCAATGACCAACTTCACATTGAGGATTTTCTCGATTGGCTTTCTGAAGTTGAACGATTCTTCGACTGTATGGAAATCCCTGAAGCGAAGAAGGTCAAGCTTGCGGCTTACAAATTGAAAGGCGGAGCTTCAGCTTGATGGGAGCAACTACAACTCACACGGACGAGGCAGATGAAAGCACCTATCTGTACATGGCAGCGCACGATTCCTCCACAGTGACTACGATCAGGTACTATTCCAACAATACCAACATTGTCTGCAGGGTAGTCGGTCGGTGAGAGATTATGCAGAAGAATTCTACCGTTTGGCGACACGTAACGATTTGATCGACACTGAATCACAACAAGTTGCCTGATTCAACGGTGGATTGCGTATGGTGATACAGGATCGGGTCCAGATGCAGGTCATTTGGAAGATGATGTGATCAAATTGGCTACCTGAGCGAAAGTGCAGCTTGAACGTCCCAACACACGGACCTATCCTACCACTAGGGTTGCCGCGGCGGGTCCATCCCAGTGATCTTCACAGCCCAAAGGGAAAGAACTTGTAGGAGCACGCACTCAAACCTCCTACACCCGCTAACCGAGATCAAGGAAGTGGGCAAGCTAGGCCCCAAAGGGGTGTAACGACTTCTGTTGGTCCAAGCAGCATCTTGAACCCCTATGGTCGGTCAAGGCTCGACCATTGTTATTGTAGTGGCCAATTGGGTCACCTATCAAACACTTGTCCCCAGCGACAAGTGGCGAATTTCGCCATCAATGATGGTAGTGCTGAAAACGTCAATGAAGATCTAGATGTTGATGGATTGGAGCACGCTGTAGAGGATGAGGCGGATGAGACAGATTGGGTTTCGCAGGATCATGGTGAGTCGCTCGTCGTGAGACAACTATTGTATGCACCAAGGAAAGAAGTACACCCACAACGACATAACATCTTCTGAACTAGGTGTATGGTGAATCGAAATGTTTGTGATGTGATCATCGACAGTGGGAGCAGCGAGAACATCGTCTCCAAGGTCATTTTAGAGAAATTACAATTAAAAAAGGAACGTCATCTCTTCTCGTACACGAACGGTTGGATTAAAAAGGTCAGCGAGATGAAGGTAACTGAACAATGCACTATATCTTTTTCAATTGATAAACATTATAAAGACGAAGTAGTATGCGATGTGGTTGACATGGAGGCCTGTCACATACTACTCAGTCGACCATGGCAATCCGATCGTGACACCACTCATAAAGGGCGAGGTAATGTGTATATTTTCGTCAAAGATGACCGAAAAACCATATTGGCCCCTATGGATCCAGAGGAGTCACCCGAAACTTCTAAGGTGGAGGGCCATTTTCTCTTAACCATACGGGACTTCGTAGAGGAATCCATGGAAATAGGACACGCCTATGCATTAATTGTAAAGGGGCAGGAACTCGAGCCCACCATCATCCCTGAGAAACTAAAACCCTTGCTATATGAATTCAAAAAAATTTGGTCTGATGACCTTCATGATGGATTGCCTCTCATGCGAGATATTCAGCACCACATCAACCTTGTCCCCGGGTCCAGTTTACCCTATCGTCCTCACTATCAGATGAGTCAGAAGGAATGTTATATTTTGCAAGGGCAAGTGGAGGAACTGATCCGTAAGGGTCTTATCCGAGAAAGCATGAGCCCATGCGCCGTACCGACTCTATTAACTCCTAAGAAAGATGGGAGTTGGCACATGCATGTTGACAGCTGGGCCATCAACAAGATTATTATAAAGTACAAATTTCCCATACCACGGCTGGACGATATGTTGGACATGCTTGAGGGTGTGAAGTTATTTTCTAAATTGGATTTAAGGAGTGACTACCATCATATTCGAATACGGCCAGGTGATGAGTGGAAGACGACTTTTAAGACCAAGGAAGGTTGTATGAATGGATGGTCATGCCCTTCGGTCTTTCGAACGCGCCTAACACGTTCATGAAGTTGATGAACCAAGTTTTGAAGCCATTCATTAGGCGGTTTGTTGTGGTCTACTTTGATGATATTTTGATATACAGCTAGGACGAAGAAAGCCACATGGAATACCTCAGGAAGATCCTTCAAGTGCTCACAGGAAATAAGTTGTATCTCAATTTAAAAAAGTGCAACTCTTTTACTGATAGCCTGTTGTTTTTGGACTTTGTTGTGTCATCCACGGGAATCCGGTGGATGATGAAATGGTGAGAGTGATTAGGGAATGGCCGGTTCCCACAAACATCTACAAAGTACGAAGCTTTCACGGATTGGCGACATTCTATCGTCAGTTCACGAAGAATTTTAGCAGCATTGTGTCACAAATCACTGATTGCATGAAGGGGTAATTTTAGTGGATTGACAAAGCCGACATGAGCTTTGCTAAAATTAAGCGCAAATGTGATGCTTCATATGTCGGAATTGGGAGAGTTTTGTCTCAAGAAGGTAGGCCGATAGCCTTCTATAGTGAAAAGCTTAGCGATGCATGCAAAAAGTGGTCAACTTATAAGCTCGAATTGTATGCAGTGGTCCAAGCACTGTGGCATTGGCGACATTACTTAATTCAAAGGGAGTTCATTCTTTACACAGACCATCAAGTTCTCAAATTCGTTAATAGCCAAACTAACATGAATCGTGTGCATGCGAGGTGCATTTCATTTTTGCAGGAATTCATGTTTGTACTTAAACATAAGTCTGGGCAGCAGAATAAAGTGGCTGCTGCACTTAGCTGTCATGCAACTTTTTTAGTCACTACGAGCAATGAGGTTATTGGGTTCGAGTGCCTCAAGGACATATATGCCGACGACGACGACTTCAAGGACGCATGGGTTAGATGCCAAGAAGGTCACCCTAGTGACCTACATATGCAAGACCGGTTTCTTTTCAAAGGGAATCAATTATGCATCCCCAAAAGCTCACTGAGGGAGCAGATAATCAAAGAACTACATGGAGGTGGCCTTGGTGGCCACCTTGGATGGGACAAGATGCGAACTTTTGTTGAAGAATGGTACTATTGGCCGTAATTAGTACATGATGTGGGTAGAGTGGTGCAACGCTGTCATGTTTGCCAGGTCTCTAAGTGACAGTCTCAGAATACGTGTCTTTGCACCTTGTTACCTGTACCTGATGGCCCTTGGGATGACCTATCTATGGACTTCGTGTTGGGTCTCCCACGAACATAGCGTGGCATGGATTCGGTGTTCATGGTAGTAGATCGTTTTTCAAAGATGACACACTTCATCTCGTGCAAGAAGACCCTCGATATGACACACGTGGCGAATCTATCATTCAGAGAGGTTGTGTGGCTACACGGGGTTCCCAAGACTATTACTTCTGACCGCGATACGAAGTTCATTAGCCACTTCTGGCGGACTTTGTGGAATCGGTTCGGTACCCGACTTCAGTTCAGCAGTGCCTACCACCCACAAACCGATGGGCAAACTGAAGTTGTGAATCACACATTAGGGAACCTCCTTCGATGTATTTTAGGTGAAAAACCGAAGCAGTGGGATTTGCTCGTCTCAAACGAAGTTTGCATTCAACCACATGGTGAATCGCTTGACAGGGAAGTCCTCGTTCCAGATTATTTACGGTCGAGTGATTCGCCACCCACTTGACTTGGTCCTTTGCCCAAACTCCCAGGCATAAACGTTACAACAGAGCATATGGTAGACAGGATCATGGGCATTCATGCAGAGGTGCAAGCCAAGTTACATGCCTCGAACGACAAGTACAAGGAGCAAGCCGACAAGCATCGATGACAAAAGGTGTTCGAGGTGGGCGACCAAGTTATGGTCCATCTACGCAAGGAGAGATTTCCGACTGGGACGAACAACAAGTTGAAGAATAAGAAGATTGGGCCGGTACCGATCCTCTGAAAGATCAATGACTACACTTACATTGTTGATCTTCTGGATGACATGGATATCTCGCGTACTTTCAACGTCACGGACCTGACTGAGTATCATGAACCAAAGCAGGACGAGAACTCGAGGACGAGTTCTTTTAAAGTAGAGGGGACTGATGTACAGTGGGTCACGGACATTTTCGTGGCTAAGATGGATCAGAAAAGACCCGATTAGAGACAGAATTGATCTGGACCATCAGAACCTTAAAACGGGCATATCTCGCAAACCGGAATGAGTTATCTGATGTGCCATTTATGATTTTGGGGTAGGAGAAGCTACTTTAGCCAACCAACCTGGCTACGCGAGGTTGCCCATGCCAAATTTTCGAGATTCCATCAGATCGACGGTCGAAATTCTAGTTTATTTTCGTTTTTACTATTTTTAGTAAGTTTTATTTTGATTATAGCTCGTCATCTGTTGAGCTTTTGGAGTTGTGTCCAACACGAAAAGTGCTTAGAAAAATTAGGAGAACAACACAGTTAAGCCAAATAGGATAGTTACTATTTTTGGCCAAAAGCCACGAGATCTATTGGAAATCATGACCGTCTATAAATAGTAAGTTTACTATTTATAGTAAGTCACGATTTTAGGGAGTTTTAGTTGTAGTTTGATTCCAAAACTTCTCCCTAGGGTTCATAACATTCTTTAAAGGGTTGTAAACTCGTTTTAAAGTATCAATCAATTTATTTTCGATTTTTATTAGAATTTGTTTCTACTTTCTATCTCTCCTCGTGGATTCGAGGCGTCTCTGTGAGGAGTCTAGAGAAGCTCCGTGGATTCAGAGTAATTATCCCTTGAGGAAGACGGTGCTCGACCTCAACACATCCTTCCCTGCGTCAATTTTCCATCCAACCTGTTGAGTATGTCACATGGACATGGATGAAAGGAAAACACGAACATCAACTTGATCCAAAACTTTTGTCGCCCCAAGAAAATTTTAATGGTGGGCATTCAATACCATTGTTTCTTGTGGTGTGATCCACGTGAGATTTGGATTTACCTTATTTTTGGGCTCATGGTCTACATTAAGCTAACAAAATGGTGGGACATCATGATTTCACATATACAACAAAGTGGACCACCTCATTTTTAGATAGCTTTTGCTATAGTGTCTTGGCTTTTGACCGATTGGTATTACTTCTAACAATGGCGTAATTAATTCTCAACAAATATGATGCTCCACTGAGTACGGGTCATATTTTCGATTATATAGATGTGCCCATTGGTTTCATGATCGATAATAATGTCAACATGGGGTCCACTGTGGATTGACCATGAAATAAAAAATAAAAAAATATTCGATGATCCTAACTTTCATATCCGCCTTTATCAATTACATATGAGATGCTATGTTTCTTTTATTGGCTATCCAATTCATGGGCATCATTCGAATGGTTATGATTATTCTATCAATAAGAATATGGTACATGGTCCATCAATCAAAGAATTATGTTTGAGAGATGCATGTGAATTGGGCATAGTTGCACGAAATTTGGTGGCATATTTGAAAAGGGTGAGCTCTCAGTCCGGGGGGGGGGGGGGGGGGGGGGGGGGGGGGGCGAAAGATTAAATAATACAGAACCAATTAGAGATCTCAATTGTAATAGTATTGAGAAATTGATTCAAACCTTGTTCAAAGGACAACCTTACACCAAAAACAAATGTTTTAGGTAGGACAACCTGATTTCTTGAATGCAGTAAGGATCAAGATCGCAAACTAAAACAAGAGGCAAAGGAAGAAAGCTATCTATTACAAGCATTCACCACATGTACGTGAAAAGATTACAATCATTCAACACATTACATCACATACATCATCCACCACAAAACACCAGGAGTTATAGTGGTTCGGTGTGTACACCAATTGTTCTCAAACAGCCACACTTGCTCCACTCCCAATAATCACAACCCACGTGATATTGGCGTTCACTAATAATCAAGGTTTTCTCAGGTTCACCTTAAAACCAATACAGTTGTGTTTTCAAATGGGCTATCACAATCAAAACCCCGCGCTGGGATTTTCTGGCTTATCTTAGTCAAAACCAATACAGAGATTTTCTAGATATCTTAAAAACCAAAGACAAATAATGAGTACTTATCTTCTTCTGAAGACGCTCTTTGATGTAGCCCGTAGAACTGCTTCGCTTGATGTATAGATGTTTAATGTCCAATAAACATAAATACATAATCAAGGGTTCTAGGTTCTAAACAGATTTTAAATTAACTCAAACCTTGGGCTATTTGTTTGAATTCCTTAGATCTCACAAACTAGAGTAAAAACTCCCTTTTAAAATATCAGTTTCACAAAATAGAGATCAAGGAATTACAAAAACAAATTAGCTATAAAAAGATCTAAAATTACCGGACTATAGCTTGATAATGACGAGGACTTTTCTCTCTCAAAGTGAAGGCTTTATGTGGCTTTTCTGAATTAATTTAGAATGAGAAAAGACCTCTATTTATAGGCTGAAAAACGGTTCCTTCAACTGGTCTAAGGTCTCCTTCGACTGGTCTAAGAATCAACCAAATTTCAAATTTTCGGTGAGATCGGATAAAACCGACCTACGATTGGTCGAGTGGCTTGCTCAACTGGTCGAGGGAGCATGAAATTAGTTGCTGGAGTTCGAGTCGAGCTCCCTTTGACTGGTCGAGCGAGTGTCCACAACTAGTTGAGCACAGTGCTTGACTGGTCGAGGAAGTACCAGAAAAACTCCGAATTTGAGTTTGAATCTTGGACTGGTCGAAACATTTCTTAGACTGGTCAAACCAGAGCCTGGACTAGTCGAACTTAGGCTTGGACTAGTCTAATTTAAGCCTAACCAAGTATAAAACCCGTGTATGATTAGCATATGAAGGACCTAAGTCTAGAGTCTTTCTAGGGTCAGTTATACCTGAAATTGATTAGCACCCGCTCTTGATTTTCACTCCGATTAGAGTCAAGTCAAGCGGTACAGAGAAAGGAAGTTGTCTTTGGTAAAATCAATCTATCTTTCCGGCTAGCGGTAAGTGAAGTAAGGAAAGTCGTTCTAGTTAAGCCAGATCACTGAAGGTGCCGAAGTCAACTCCTTCAGTTTAGGGCAAGTCATTTCAAGTCAAGCTAAAGCACTCTTTAAGTCAGGGAGGCTTGCTTCTGTTAGTCGCTTTTAAGAGACAACTGTTGCCGGGCCTACATCTCCTCTCTTTCTGGGAGGCGCTCACTCGGCTAGTAGAAACTACTCGTAGCGGTAAGCGAGGAGGTCATAGTCAAATCTCTCTCTTTGGGAGAGTGGTACGACTATTTTAGGTTAGAGGAAGGTCGAAGAGATTCTTTCTTTCCGGGCTAGTCGGGTAGGCAAGTGCGGGTGGCTGTGGTCAAAGTGAATGTCTTGTTTCGGTTAGCGGTTTCGGCCCTCCGGCACCGAAGTCAACTCTTTCTCTTGCGAGGGCGGTTGGTCTTAGAAATCCTATCTCTCGGTTAGATAAGATAGGTCACAAGCGCACTCGGCTTAAAGAATCAAAGTGTTTCTTCCTTTTTGGTAGCTAGGGCAAGTGGTAGAGAATCAACTCTTTCGGGTTTCGAGCAGAGGTGGTGATTGATCAATTCACTCAGGGCCGGGCAGAGCTAGAAGTAGTCCATCTTGGATAGTCGGGAAGAGAAGGGAAAGTGCATGAATCAAATCTTTTCTTTTCTTTCGGACCGGAGGGAGATCATGAAGAAAATCTCTCTTTCCGGTTGCTAGTTCCGGGACTCTAGGGCAATTAGATAGTTGCAAGAGAACCTCACACATCGAGACTAGCTCTTGAGGAAGGAATCCAACTCTTGCTTTCTCCCGCTCATAGCCCACGGCAGGTGTAGTGATAGAGAGAGTCTCTTGTCGGGCTGGGCGCTAAGGACTGTTCGAGGTCAGTAAGGACAGTTAGGCTTAGGGAACAGAGCGGGTCATTTCCGCAGGCAGCAAGCAGATCGGATCAAAGAGAATTCCTTCCGTGTTGGGAGCGCTTTTCAGTTCTAAGAGCTTTTAAGCAACTTGCCTTTGCGCTTTGCGATGCGTTTCCCTTCCCTGCCTTTCGGGTTCTGAGAGGGTTAGTGGTAGTAGAGTGAGAGGCGCGTATTGGCCGTTATTTGCGTGTTAAGGGCAGTTTCCGTGCAGGTATGAACGCTTATACAGGGCGTGATACAGGGCTTTTATCGTCAAAAGAGCGACCAGTCACTTTGTTTTCAGGTCCGCAACAGAGCCTTTAAGTCTAATATGAGAGCAACAGTTCTCTATAAATGACGGTTATTTGCTCTTTCTGCCCAAAAGTAATCTGCCTCGTCACTAGATGGGGCTTTCATCATTTAAGCTTTTTTGTTGCTAAAAGACCAAAGAGAGTTCCGGCAAGCTCGTTGTAGTCGTGTCCGGTATCAGAGGTGGTGGATCAGAGAGAAAGTGAGTTGCAGGGAAAGCGCTAGTTTTGTGGAGGGAAAGAGTACCATGGAAGGTCAAGCGGATCAGAAAAGAGAGTTTCCTTGTCTGGTTCCGGGGAGAAGGTGGTGTATGGACTTCTAGTTCCGTGCTCTAGGGCTTTCTTTGACTTCTAAGAGTAACAATTCTCATTTAAATGAGGGAAGGTCGTAGATCACTTCTGCTACTAACCAACGTCTTGATTGATTCCCATTTGCTTTGCTTGTCGAACTGTGAACTAACGCTTGTAGCTTTTGGTTAGCCTGTTAGGGCAAGTAGCTCTAAAGGTACACTTGGTTAAGCTTTTAGGGCATAGGTGATTGCTTATATGAAATGTTCCGCTTCTTCCGTCTTTTCTGTTCTGTTCTCGAGTCAAAGTAGCGGTGGTGATTGATCAATTCACTCAGTTAGGGTCCCATCCCTAACCCTTCCCTGCTTTTCGGGTGCTGTGATGAGATATGTCTTTCGGCAGTTTAGCTCTAAAGCTGACGTGCGGGAATCAAGTCCAGTTCAAGGGGAAAACGCTAGTGAAAGTGAAAGTCGACGTTCAGGAAGGAAGGAAAACCGTACGTGTCAGCTTCCTCTATCGAGCGGTAGCAGTTCTCTTTCGGCTAGCGGTAGTAGGCGCAGTTGACTGCTAGGCAAGGGTGACTTCTACTTCCAGCAGGAAAGTGACTTCTGTTCTAGGATTTCTAGTTCCGGGAAGAAGGGCAAGTCAAGCGAAAAAGCAAGTGGATCAGAAAATGTATCTCGTGCTGGTAGCGAGAAGGAAGTATGTAGCTTGAGAGATTCTTTCTTTCCAGGCGGAGGGGAATCAAACCTATCTCTTTTCGGGAGCTAGGCTTGGGAAGTAGAATCCACTCTTTCTTGGGCCGGTGGCTTAGCTTAGATAAAACTCCTTTTGTTTTAGGCTATAGGTTGAGGTCTAACGCACCTCAACCTATCGGTCGAGCCAGACCTACCGTTTACCTCAACCTATCGGCTTTAGTAAACCCTACTCTGCTTAATTCATTTGTTTAGGGCGAGGCGTCGACGCTTCCTCTCCATGCTTCATTCGATAAGGCGAGTGCTAAAGCCTAGCAAGGAACGGCTTCAAAGCTTATTACTAAGGTAAAACGCACTAGCGCGCTGAATTGATAGTCGTTTTGAAGCAAGCACTTGGGCGGAGTAAAGTCAAGCCGTTGCGCGCTAGCTTTAGCAGTAGTTTTTTAGCTGGGCGCGCTAGCGCCAAACCTAGGTTAGGGGGTCGCTAGACCAAAGTTTGCTGGGCGATTCAGTTTACTCTACGAATCTACTCGTAGCGGTAAGCTCAGGTCTTTGATGCTCGTTAGTCAGCTAAGCCCACCTATGGTGCTTTGATAGAGAGAACTGGTTAGTCAGGGAAAGGGCTCAAGTGTAAGCGACTCGTAGATTCTAGTTACGGGACGATGACTTTGAGGAAAACTCCTTCCGTTCAGTACTCTTAGCAGGTTGATCAAAGAATATCTCCCTCCTGTCCGTACAGTTCCAGCTCCAGTCTATCCGGCGTAGAAGAGAGAGAGTTTCCTTGCCGTGTTGTTCCTGCAAGCGCTAAGCAAGCAGCAGTACTTGTAGTTGACTTCTAGGAACTGGTGACTTTTAGGACTTCTAATTCAGGGAAAGCGTTCAGTTCAAGCGGGAGCGACTGTTCTCTTTAATGAAGGACTCTTTCAGAGGTCTTTTCTTTTCTTTGCGTTTATCGAGATTAGGTCCTCAATGCGCAGGTAGAAATAGAACAACAGTCATAAGGTCTGATGCGGGTTGAACGAGATTCGCTTTGGTGTTTATGCTTTGACCTTGCTCATATATCAAGGCTGAGTCTAACTCCTTATGTCTCGGAAAGACAGATGTGCTTTCTGATACATTGGACTAAGGTTACTAAACCACAGGACCAGAGATGAGACACAGACTGAGACAACGATTTGACGAAGACACTGTGCCCGAATCAAGGAAAGCAACTGTGCTTGAGAAGAAAGAAAGAGATATTGATTTGGAACAGACTGAGTGCCCACAAGCCTAGGCCCCCAACAGAGATATTGGATATTGGTTTGGTGGACAGAGCCTAGGTCGCCAAGCCAGCGCCCCCTGAAAGAGAGTATGGATCACTATGTCTCAAAAATGCGTCTTGCTTAGTAAGGAGCAAATGCCAATATAGTTGCTGTTCTTATGCCGCTATTAGTAGATCAAACGCTCCTATTTCTCTGATCTTTCGGAGTAGATCTTTCCTTAGTTGAGTCAGATCCACACCGCAGGCTAATCTCTCTTTTTTTGGAGCTTGACTTCCGACTCGCTTCCCCTATATGCTTCAAGCTTATGGACACGCCCTTCGATTCGACCTTTAGGTTTTATCAACTTTCATGCTGATGAGCTCTTTCCCACGGGTTCTGTGACTCGAGTAACAGGAGCCGTTTAGGCGGGGCACAAAAGAACGACATCTCTCTATCGGATTGCCTTACCCCTTTTGTATCCCATTGGCTTACCCCGACGGTATTTGTATCGGTATCTCGTTCTGATAAACTTGCTTGCGCATCTTGTCAAAAGTTTGATACACAACTAGTCCAGTGGCAAGATCCATGTCTTTTATTGGCTTCTCTGTCCCTGGAACAATATCTCCTCTTTTCTGTCTCTGTCTTTTCAAAATACAGACCTCTTTCTGGCTTCTCAGGTAGTGGATTTGCCAACTCTATTGCTCTTATACCGGTCTTCATTCCTCTTCATCTTGCTCATCACTTTTGGTTTGTGGATTCTATTTCCCCCCACTTCCCCTTGCCTCTTTCTCGTGCTTTTTTTACTCGACTCGTCCTACTCGTCGGACGCATGACATCTGAAAGGCTCGTTAGAGACCGCTTCTATATAATAGGATTCACTATCTCTTTGTTGGCGTGCCATCTCTGTCTGTGGATTCCCCAACTCAATCTATGCCTTTCCCCTATGGTTGGCTCTCTGTCCTCTGTTCAGGGCTCTCAAGCTCAGTCTGTTCAAAACAAATAGATCTGTCTGTCTTCTCAGTCTCAAGCTCAGTCCAAAAACCAATATCTATTTCTGTCTTTCTTCTCAGGCACAGTCCGTAAGCCAGGCACGGTGGAATAGGCAAGTTCTCAGGCACAGTGGATTCGGCAAATCTATATCTGTCCTTAATAGCCGATCAAGAACTCCGTGTCTCAGAGCTAGGTCGCTTTCTTTGGCTTGGTCCTCGAGGTGGGGATCATGTCTGTTCAAGCTCAAGCAGCTCAGGGAAAGCATATCGGATCAGAGAGTCAAAGCCGCTAGTTTCAGACAAAATCTCGGAAGGTACACTTTGAGATCAAACTCCTTGCTTTATGTCTTCAAGCTACACTCTATTAAGGGCCAGTACTCCTTGTCGGGAAAGCGGAAGTCAGAGATCAATTCTTTGATTCTTGAGGTCGTTGCGGAAGCTAACAAATACACTCTTTCCGTGCTTACCGCTTTGTAGATCAAAGAGAGTACTTCCTTCCATCAAGCAAGCGCAGGGAATGAGAGACAACTGATCGGAGGGAAAGTTAGACATTCTCTCGCTCGGATAGTTGGTATGCGAGTAGCGGTAAGCTCGTTAGGTAGCCGTAGAAATCCTATCTTTCGTCTCTCATTATGGTTAGCAGATAAATCATAGAGTTCTATGCTTATAGAGTTTTTCAAACCGGTAGTGGATGCTGGTACTCGAGGGCTTTAAAAGAAAGCCTTGCTAAAGCGATGCTATTCGGGCTTTTTGCTTTTTCATTACTAAAACAAGCGCTAGTTCCAGGGAGCCGGTAGAGAAGAGAGTGTTGTTTGCGTTCAGTTCCTTCCAGCTCGGTCGGTAGGCGATGTAGAAAAAGTCTTGTTGTTGCTGGGCTCGTCAAGCGGCTCATAGTGAAAGTGAGTAAGTTGTATCTAGTCCAGTGGATAAAAGAATCTATACTTGAAGTAAGCTCGTGAGGTACTCGTTCTTGGGCAAGCCGCTCTAAAGGTAAGAAGGTCAGGCTCACCGCAGGTGCCGTAGTGGAGAGAGAATCCTTTCTGTTCTGTTACCGGTCTAGTGCGCTAGTGCCCACCTATGGTGCTGGACAAGGAAGTAAGCCCTTTAAAGTCAAGCCTTGAACTTCATTGAACAAGCTAAAGCCTACTGTTCTTTCAAGTCCTGCCTTCGGCATCCCCCTCCTTGCGGTTAAGGTAACAACTTCGGGCATGGCCCTCTCCCCGCCCGAGAGTGAAAACACTACTCCGTCCTCTAACTGACTTACCTACGGAAAGGAAGGAATCCGACAAGAGAGAGACCGCACAAGCGGTACGGTAAGAGCAAACTGTCTTATTGGCTATTACCGAATCGAAAGTGCTTAAACCTCTCTTCTTTCTTAGAGTCTACTTAACTGATTGAAAAATGGGAAGGCAGGTTTGAATGAGTGACTTGCCGACTGAAGTGAGCGAAGCGAAGTGCATTAATAGGAGCGAAGCGTATTAATAGATTAGATTCATAATCATAGTTCATATAAATAACAAGTCATTATACATACGACAATAATAGTCTATATAATAGAAAGAAAATACGCGAGTGCGATAAATAGTGAAAATGCATGAGACTTGGGACTCTCTAAAAGTCAATTCAAGTCAAGTGAAACGAAGGGGCTGGGGGGGACAGGGCTGCTAACGCGCTTGCTGTTCTTCGAGTTCTTGTCTCCCGCCTCGCCTAGTATGAATGACTGGTAATAACCATTCATAGTTACGTATTGAGTGATCCTTGTTAGAACAGAATGGTGTGACTTGGTGTACCCCCGCCAATCAAAGGAGTGACGCGAAGTGCTTCTCTTGAAAGAAGCACGAGTGGCACGTCATCATGGTTATTGAAAGTCCCCCTACTACTGGCGAAGGGGGATTTAGGGGGTGATCGCAATCTTCTGGTTGTTGTTGAGAGTGGTTGTTCTTCCCCGGGGGCTGTAGGGCGGATGTTGTTTTCGTGCTTGAGAGCAAGAGGCGTCCCAATCGGTTTGCAGTCAACCATCTTCGTTTTGGACAAGAATTCTAGAGCATACTTTGTTTGAGAGAGAGAATCCTCGCAGTCCTCGAGAAGCAACAAGCAACGGAATGAGTGCTGATGTGCTAAAGCCGTTGCGTGCTAGTGCGCGCATCCAATAAGCAACGGCTAGCGTGAAAGCTGTTGCGCTAACGCGCATCCGAGCAAGCTGAAAAACGTGAGCGCTCCTGCGCGATACGGCTTTGAAGCCGTATCTTGCTGGCTGAAAGTCGTTGCGCGCTAGCGCGCGCAGTAGTAGTTTTTCAGCTTGCTGCATGCTTGCTTACTTGCGCCCTATAGTTTGATTCGCTTGATCCTAAATGCTTCCATTCATCCATCAATCTGCCTGACAACATAGGGCCTTCGCGGAAGTGTTACCAAGTCCGCTTAGTAATCTACTCTATCGATCAATCTTCTTCTAAGTAAACACCTGAATCAAACACTCTATCCATCCAACGATCTAACCGTAAGTTAGTTTTCATTACCTTCGTTTACTTCGGATTAGGGATAGCCCCTATCCGTGGTACAGGTATGATACTTATGTAGAGTTGTGCCTTCATGGGCACAAGGAGATGGGGCTCACCATCTCTCCGGATGCCATATGTTCGAATTTTGGAGAGTGTGGACTCGGTCCATTTTCGAAGGCCGCACCCGAGTAGGAGGAGATTTGATGCCGAAAGACCACTAGTAAAGCACATAACGCTCTCCCCAACCACTTACACTTACAACAAACATAGGGGGGGGCGTTTAGGGTATGATTCGGAAAGATTGATGGCTTTACCGCCCAGACC
The DNA here is from genome assembly GCA_021015155.1 of Magnolia officinalis. NCBI lineage: Eukaryota > Viridiplantae > Streptophyta > Magnoliopsida > Magnoliales > Magnoliaceae > Magnolia > Magnolia officinalis. The sequence continues at coordinate 48,080 of JAJHSJ010002101.1, forward strand.
ATCCCTACCATCCCTTTATGTCTACCTCGCTAGCCCTTTTGTGGGAGAAGGAGATCGTTGTCCCTACCGCTCAAGGTGATATGGTGGGTGGATCTGCCGTAAAGGCGATTGAAAGAGATATTGAACCTTTATCTATCTGCCCGATGCCTCTCCTTGGCTTAACAACAACAGATATTATATAGCCTTAACAGTCGAGAGCAGCCAGCCCTAGCTGTCTATTTTCCCAATGATACGAAAAGCAAGTCCAAATCATCCCCATTAGATGGATTGCTTTCCCTCTATAGATCTGGCCAATAGCGGCTCCACTTGCCTTCGAAGGATCAAGTATACCCACCTCTATTTTCACCTATGTTAGAATATCTGGTGGGTCCGATCCTTCCTCAGAAACTGATAGAAGAAATTTTGTAGGGGAAGAAAAGCGTTCCATCACCTATCTTGCCTATTACGTAACCTGATCGTACTATCGATCGAGTGCGAATCCCTCTTGGTTCAGGAACTCCTCCCTCCCTATGGACTCTAAAGCCCTACCCTGTTCTCTTAGGGATGAGGGAGCATCCGTTCTACTCCCAGCTCACCCCCTATTCTTCATTATGACCTTCCAAACAAGCAAGCGGGGCTTAGTCAAATTAGTGAAGGTTTGGTACCCTCGACTGACAAGGAGAGTAGATGAAATACACTCGACTAAGAAGGAGAGGTTTGGTACCCTCGACGTGCTTTAGTCATTAGGGCAAGTGGATTCCAAGATGCAACGCGTCAGGTTGCGAAGCCGGAGTGCGCTAGTGCACCCTGTAGTTTAATTCGCTTCATCTGCTCCAAGGCAGAGCGACTGCCCTAAAAAAAAATGGAAACAGTGATTAAGGTTTGATTTTTTCTTTCGTCGAGGTTTCTCGGTTTCATTGATTATGGTTTTCAGTTTCTTAGTAAAGCGGATTTCTCGATTCTATCTGTTTTTAAGTATGGAATTCTCTCCCAGAGTTGTGGAACTCACAACTCTTTTAGAAAGAAGAATGACAAACTTTTACATGAATTTTCAAGTGGATGAGATCGGTCGAGTGGTCTCAGTTGGAGATGGGATTGCACGTGTTTATGGATTGAACGAGATTCAAGCTGGGGAAATGGTGGAATTTGCTAGCGGTATGAAAGGAATAGCGTTGAATCTTGAGAATGAGAATGTAGGGATTGTTGTCTTTGGTAGTGATACTGCCATTAAAGAAGGAGATCTTGTCAAGCGCACTGGATCTACTGTGGATGTTCCTACGGGAAAGGCCATGTTAGGCCGTGTGGTCGACGCGTTGGGAGTACCTATTGATGGAAGAGGGGCTCTAAGCGATCACGAACGAAGACGTGTCGAAGTGAAAGCCCTAGGGATTATTGAACATAAATTTATGCACGAACCTATGCAAACAGGGTTAAAAGCTGTGGATAGCCTGGTTCCTATAGGCCGTGGTCCACGAGAAAAAGGTGGGTTAACTAACGAAAGAAAGATGGAACTAGATGCATCTTAAAAGAAAGCGCTTTGCAGTACACATGATTATGATGCACGGAATGACCTTATCGATGATGTTGCAACCTGAAAGAGAGACGTTGCATCACATTGAGAATATAAAATGCTTCCTCATTCTTTTTGATTTTCGTATAATAAATAATAAGCGTTCGCTTTTTATGGTTTTGATTTCAAAAATGTTGGCGGGAGGTTTTTAAAGTTATTATGGCAGTTATGGTGGTTTATCGAATCCGTGGAGTTCAAAAGCCATGTGGACCCGTTGGGGCTTGGCGGCGACGCCCCACAGGCTCTAGCTCCAGGACAACCCCTCCCTGCCTTTCCTGACCTTGACGACGACCGGGAAAAAGAAAGATTCAGAAAACCCATTTTGGGGGTGCTTCGTCAGACTTCTGAGAAGATATTGCGCCGAATTTTGTGGTGGTCGCGGAAAGTGTGGGTGGTCTTGCTCTGCCTACAACCCAAACCTAGAGGAAGCAGCCCATGAACTCGCAATAGATGAATTCTTTTACGATTCGCCTGAGGCGAATGTCCCAGTCCTGAAAGTCTTTCTAAATTTCCTCCACGACCAAAATCGTACTAAGTCATGGGAAGGCCTTGAGCACATGCGCGAGCACTTTTTATATGACGATGTACGATTTTCTAATAATAATAATCAAGACTAATTTGGTTGTGTTGTGTCGACTCGATTTAATATCCGTTACATAGAATTTCATCCATTTTTTTTTAATATAAAGAATGATGACTTCTGCTTTTGTGGTACGACGCGTCGTTCGTCAGAATTCTTTATAAAATGAAAAAACGGCTTGTTCACCGGCACAAAAGATGAGGAAGAACTTCAACATACCCTCCGTCTTCACATCCTGTCTTTTCACCGAAATCCATATCAATCTCATATCTTCTTCTTACTGATTTCCGTTTTCTTTTCAACGAAGTGGATGAGACCGTCATCATCTACAAATACAACACCATTGAGATCAGGAATGGAAATAGGAGAACCCCCCTGGAACTACATAAATCCGCTTTGCTGAGAGGCTTAGCTCTCCTAAGATATCCTCGATGAGTTCTGTAGGAACAACATTTGCCTTTGTTGGAATAGCTAGAAATGCTTTATTTAAAAACCTAACGTAGCTGTACGGAAAACGATGAACAATAGCTCGATCAAAGTCATCCAGATAAAAATTGAAAAGCACAAATGTAAGAAGGACCACAGGTGGTATACCTGAATCCGTTGACCAATCTCTTTGGTCTTCATCCAAAATGGAAAGACTCAAAAAAGAAAGAATCAAATTATAAATAAAAGGATTTGGCAACCAAGGTCGTAATTTCGCCAGAAGATGGGTACGACTTATAGTTTGTAAACTTGGAATCAAATTAACATATAACAACATTTTGACAGAACCCATATTTCGGATTTCTTGGAAGAAAGATGGTTTTCCTTTGTCTTTGCGAAAAGCAAAACTATTGTCCAAAAAGAGAGAGGAAGAGTCAAAAGTCATACTGAGAACACGAGAGAGAGCAATGAAAATCAGATCATCCTTAGAAGAGGGAATGCAAACAAAAGCAAGCGTGGGAATCTCGGGAATAACAAAGACCTGTAAGAACTTCTCATTGGCAGTTTCTTTAGGAAGTGCCACGAGTCTCAAGGGCGACAATACATAAGAGCCAGATCGCACTGCCCTTGCGATTTGATTGACTTCTGCATCTGACAAATTCTTATATTCAACCCGGAAAGCCTTAAATACAGTATCTATCTCTAAAACAAGGCGCTCTAAAGAACAAAGAGACGAAAAAGAATGATGACGAGAGAAATGAAAAAGGATATTGCATTTCTAAACGCTATCTTTATATTTCAGCAACTGAACGGGAAGTTGTTTAGGACAGGATCGGATGCGCTCGCCCAGCGAGAAAGAAAGGCCCTGAGAAAGAAAGAAGAGGAAGAAGACTTCGTATTTGGTCACTATCAGGGGCACACCACTTCTCGCAGCTTAAATAAACCTTGATCCCGAGAACCGCCAGTTAGATGGGCAAGCCTACTAGTAGTAGCCGGAACATAGCCCATTACATTAGAGAGCCGGTTGCCCCTTTACCAAGCAAGCTATTAAGCCAACTAACAACGCTGCACCATAGCACCTCCCATATTTAGTCATTCCTGAACTGCTTCTTCTGTATCGGGGATCGTCGTTGGAGTTAATGTATTCTCCGCTCCCGCATCATCTAATATGCGTGACCATAGGTGCGTGAGGTTCAGCACCGGTCAGCCTCTCGGTTACCTCTCTTCTTGGCCTCTCTTTGCGCTTTCTCACCCTTTTTGTGGTTTGGTTATGCGCAGAGAAAGTATATCCTAGCGTAGACGTTTATGAACTATTGCAGAGGACAAATCGAAACTAAAAAGCTTACGTATCTTTTTGAGTCGTGCAAGCGGCGCTGTCTGATTATACGTACCGCCATTCTTTATGGTACGTAGAATAGACATTGACCAATCATGTACGGGTCGAAGCAACGCTGGTTTAAGAGCACCGGGGATTGCAAAGATGCGGACTTTTCCTGCGCCCTCTTCTTTAAATGCAAGCCTTCCGGGGCAAACATCGTCAGTAAATCCTCTCCATTGTCTATCCCAGCTCTCGAGGCAACTCACTGCAATACTCAAATGAGAAGGATAACAACCGTCGAGAGATAGGATACTTATTTCACAAACTTTGAACTAAGATCCCAGACAAATGAGTCCATGGACTTAGAGAAGTTTATGTCATCAGGGTCATCCCTTCCTCTCTGAGGGAGGACCACCCGTGGAGGGGCGAAATACTGGAACAGAGGGTCGATGTAACCATCTGCCCATATCAGATTCTCACGCTGAAAAGGCCAGAGGAACCTAAGTGTTCTCGGTGATTTATCCTTTACTGGAATCAGGACCAGCTACTTCCAAAGTCCGACTGAGAAAGTCTCCCAAATCAAACGATGAAAGGGTGTCAACTCTCGAGCTTTGGCGATGAGCCTATTCCCGAAAGCTGAAACCGAGGACGCTGACCGCTGAGGGAGAAGCCTTAGGCCACATTCCACAGGAGTGCGAAAGCACCATGGAATGTACCTATTAGCGAGAGAGATGACACTCTCACCAAATGAGAAACAAATCTCATTTAGAGGAGTTGAAGGACCGCTGACAATACTCTCAAAATAAAAATGAGTCTTCTTTCCTATGAGTACTCATTTTGAGATTGAGAAGATTGACAGATAAAACTATGAAGACTATCTGATTATGCGGGACAGATCCACTAACATGGAGGACCGCATTAGAAAGTCTCTAGATGATCATGGAAACCCGGAGGAATATGACATTGAGGATTTAGATGAAAAATCTCTGTTGTTGGATTGGATAGCCTGTCAACTAGCCTTTCAGAGGCCCATAAAAACGAAGCAACTTTCTTTTTACGGCAAAAAAACTCTGGTTTTGAACTTTTTGGCAAAAGTACTAAGAGTCTACTTCGCGAGCTCACGGAGAAATGACTTTACAGGGGCGCATGATCACTACGATCTTTGGGTCTTCGATGAATTCATGAGTCCCGTACGGAGAGTGGAGTGGTTGCAGCAACGGAGGAGGCAGGAACGGCTTTTGCGAACACCATACTCAAAATACTTGATGGACAAGAGTGTAGACTTGATTCAAAGTATGCAAGGGTTTTAACAAAAAAAAGAAATGTACCTATCATAATGATCGCAAATAAAATACCGGGATGCATTCTCAAGAAGGGACCCTTTAAAGAGCGCTTTATGATATTGAGATTCTTTTCAAATAAAGCAAACTTGAAGGAAGAGCGTATTATTGCTACTTTGTGGGGATGCATCAAAAGGAGAATGAAACAAAGTTAGTATCGCAAACAAAAAAGAAGAACTCACATGTGAATATCAACTACAACTCAGCAAATTGTGTGTAAATACCTCAAGAAAACGAGGGAATATATAGCGCTAGTGTTATCGATAAAGACTTTCCCTTCGATGCTTGTTATAAAATGAGGAAAGACGAGCTCAGGGTAGATGGGTTATGCATAACACATCTAGGGCAAATCGGAGTACTCTAGTCCGTACTAATCTTCCGCTTATCCGGCTGGGTTTTCCCTTTCTTTCTTGTGCTCACTCTCTCATGTCATGCATCATGGCTGGGTGGAACACGAAGACATACATCCATTTATTTTGGCCAAGATTTAGATCTCACTAGTTGTTAACACACCTAAGAAATCATACCGGGAAAGCGGAAATGCAATCCGCAAAACGAGGGAAAGGGGAAAGGTGACTCTCTACTAGGGTCTGGCCCGGTTTGCGTTGCTCGGCCGGCTTAATCTTAAGAGCAAGAAGAATCTATCTTGCGTGGATATGGGAGCGTCCTGAAATGGTAGCTCCTTAGCGGGCTGATTGGTAATATGAAAGACCTCGACCAGCTTTGGGAGCCGATCTACCCCAAAGGAGTCTACTGATTAATCCGTAGAACCGGGGCCGGTGGTAATTGATTAGGGAGTTGACCTAGCCCCCTATCTACGCTACGCCCCGTAGGGAACGAGCAATTGCTTCTTTCTTTTCTATAGGAAAACATTGGAGAGTTGGCTCGAGGCCGGATAATGAAAAGACTGCGATAGAAGATCTGGTCGAATGGTAGAAGAATCCATGGGTTCATTAGGAATCGATAGTCGTTGTTTGAACATACAAGTCATAGCCGGCCGGGAAGAGGAGAGATCAACGACGGAGCTACTAGCTACTAGTTGGAAAGGAAAGAAATAATATGGAGAGAATGATGATCCTTTAACTGACTTCGGACCAACCAGTTCTTCCTGCTGGTCAATCACCATAAGGCGGGACATGTAGGTCTTGCCCGATTACCAACAAGACCTTATACTATACCATAGTAGGGGGCTAAGCCCCGGCCCCTACTCCGAAAGCGAAGCAAAGCGAAAAAAGGAGAACCGAAAGACCAGATGCTCAATCGGCGCACCAAGCGTTTTCGTTCCCTGAATTAACAAAATGTCTGCTCCCTTGCCTCCACCAGCAATGCCAGGCCTGTTTCCTGGGGAGCATGGTTCCTATAGTTTACCTTTGTTCTATTGAACTCGGAGGGCGGGGCCTTGGCCCTTCGGGATGACAGGCTTAACGGATTCTTCTTTGATTTTATGTGACCTTCCCTTTTTTACAACTTCTTTGTCGCTTTGGCTACTCAAGCGGTCAGCATGGGAGCACTATCTCCTGCCTTCGGTTTGCCTCCTGCTTCAATCTCGTAGCACGCTGCCTTCCTCCATCTCTTCATGGTGTCTTCGTGGGATGCATTTATGCCAGAGCGAGGACTAGAGAGACTTTTATCCGGATACCTCGTAGCGTTTTCCCTTTCTACCATCCATTCGCCAAGGAGCTTCCTGTGGTCCGTCAGCTCTTGAACCCTATGAACCTCCGGTTTCCTCATTGCATCTTTCTACACAGCAACGGTTCTTCGGATAAAGAACTCTTTCCTTCCTTTCGGAGATTCCATTCCCTTCCAATGAAAGGGATTCTCCTTTCTTTATACGGTCCATTTTTGCATCCGTCATAGATTCCGGTTGGCCTTTCAATGCATTCCAGTTTGGACCTAGCCAAAAAACGTGAGTTGATGAATAAGTCCCGCGCGTCTCATGCACCTTACTGATTGAGGCTTTTCATCCTCCGCTTCTTTTCGAGAGTGATAATAACCGGCTTTTTGGCCGTAGGTTGCGGGAATTGAGATCGAGCAAGGAGACTTTGGAGAATTTCCTACGGGTAAGCAAGTACTTTTTGTATTAGCGATAGATCAGAGAAAACCTTCTTTTCCGTACGTCAGTTCCGGTAGTCAAGGGAGGTAGGTTCAGTACTTAGTTGGAGAAATGTTGATAGAATTTCTCGTAAGTATATAGTCGTTTGAATCCTCTTTTGAAGTTCGGGGTTCATACTAACCATTCCTGAACTCTGTCCACCTTAAGAAAGAGAATTTGCTTAGGCTTACACTAACGAAGGTTTAAGACTAGGCACATATGGCCTTACAGCAAGCCTCACTCGAGACGCAAGCCAGACTAAAAAAGCCCTTAAAACTGCCTCAACTCCTTAAAGCCATAGAAAGCATATGGGTTATGACCCTTATGCTTATGGCAGCCAGTAGCGCCTTATGGTTGCTTAAGGGTCTTCTCCATAATCCACTTAAGGAATTCTTTTCTCTTCCTTATGGCGAAGTTGAGGAAGCATATACCATAGGTTCTGTGTAAGCCCCGCATAATTCCATCCCCGACACCCTACGTGCCTAAGATACACTATTGCTCCGTAAGACTACGCTTGCGTGAGGATTCCGCTACTGAAAATGTGGTTAGTGCCCATGCATGCCTTCGCTCCACTAGCATTAACTGACCTAGCGGACTAGCATCGGCGTACTTCGTTCTGTCTTTAAATCTTTCATTCGTCGGGCGGAGGCAAGCAACAAAGGGTATAAACTAAAAGCAGCTAGGCAAGCAAGAGATGTGAGGCTTCGCCGATTGAGAACACCAATGTCATAAAAACTCTAATAGAAAGTAGAAATCATTGAGTTGTGTTTCCTTTGTTGGGAGCGAACAGAGTCATAGCTCACCACCGTAGTCCTAAAACGAAGGGGGTGAGCATAAGACGGAGTGAGTGAGCAACCCAATGTCAAGAACCAGAGCGAAGGGCTTCCCGGTAAGGAGAAGCCCGAGCGGGAGTTCTTTTGGCTTCGCCGGCTGAGAACATAGCCCCCCCGCGACTGAGGGGGCGCAAGGTATAGGAGGATTAGGGGTTCAAAAGAGAATCCCTTCTTAGAGCTTTTCAGTGAAGCGAGGAAGTACTGTGAACACTCACTCCCTATGTTTCTGAAGTCGTAATTATGTATGACTCGAATTGGTAAAGTGAAAGCATAGCTCGAAGTCAAGGGAAGGGCTCCCCCCGACCAAGATGGGCTTCGGGGGGGGGGGGGGGGGGGGGGGGGGGGGGGGGGGGGGGGGGGGGGGGAGCCCGAGTGCAAACTTCTTTACAGTTGATGAGGCAGGGAGGACTCCGGGGTTCAAAAGAAAATCCCTTATAGACTTGCTAAGTGAACGAGGGGGTACTGTGAACACTCACTCCCTCTGTTTTTTAGTTCGTAATGTTGACGTTGACTCGATTTGTGAATTGATGGCGTTAGCTCTTCCTTTCAAGTAAAGGAGGGAATCTAGTTCCGCAATTCCTCATCGAATTCGGAATTGAGTAAGGGCGGACCATTCCTGCAAGGGCAGGAAAGGGGAAGGAGCTGTCGCAGTACCAGTACCAACCCCAGTCCCTCTGAAAGGCGGTCTCTTCTCTCAGATCCCTATGTTCCAGCCACCTACTTCCTCTGAAGGGAGTACTGTGATAGAAGGAATCCAAATAGTCACTGGAACCAGCAGAACCTCTGTCCCATCCAAGAGAATCAAAAGAGAAGACTTCATCAACATTGCCCATGGATGCGGATGGATTAGCGATGATAATTCCAGCAGTTCTGAAGGTGAAGAAGAAGAGATAACTCATGACATTAGAGCTGTCATCAATGGATGAAGGCCCCCAATAGATCTGGCCTACGAAGATAAGCTTCCCTATGCTTGGAAGGAAGATCTATCTATCCTTGGTTGTTAGACGGTATGAACAAGCAGCAGATTCAGAAAGTCTCATCTTTTATGATAGCAGCTGCAAATGCCTATACTACCCGACGGTTACTCAGCTCACCAAGCTTTTGAAGCTATCACTAGGGGATTCATTGGATCCCCACCCCAAAGAAATGCATGGTGCACAGCCATACTAGATCCAACAAAGGAAGCCTTAAAGAACTCGTTTGCCCAGAATCCTGATGGCACACCGACACTAGAAAATCGAGGGCAAATAATCTACACATGCATCACCCTGCTGTTATCTACCATCTATAAGCATTTCTGCGGACCCTTCGAAAATACCAAATGGCAACATTGAGAAGCTCTCCTCAACCTCCGAATTTCGACTTTGCGAGACTATTCATGGTACAAGCAGAACTTCCGGATTTCTTTCCTAGATGACTTCAACTCAGCCATTTGGAAGGATAAGCTCATAGCTGGACTTCCAAAGGGTTTTGCTAATCTTGTCCGAGTGGGAACATGAATCTAGCCGAAGCAACATATGGAGAAGTCCTTTCCCATATAGAAAAAATGATTGGATCATATTGCCCCATGGTGAAAAGGGAAAAGGCATCGAGCAACTGAAAAGAAGCATGGGAGAAGGAGAGATTTGTGAGCAGTTTGGCTATAACAGATTGAAAAGCCGAAACCTCGAAGAACTATAAAGAGGCAAGAAGCATCGACATTAGCGCCGCCGCAAAGGAGACAACCACGGCGACGCCCCTCCACAGAGAAAGGGAAAGTGAGTTGTATGCTCAAACTGGAAGGACATCTGGCCTAAAGGAAAAGAAGTTCGAGCCATCTCTAAGGAGACTGAACCTCCCTTGACGGTCAGAGGCAGAAGAATGCAACTGCGATGAGGGTGCATGCCTCTGTTATGACACATGACACAGATTCTGAAGGAGTAGTTGCGATGGCCTCTTCGAGGTCACCCAAAAAGAGAGGTGACAAGGACCCTCCTCGACATTTCATCTCCATGAAAGATGTTGAGCAGCTATCTCAGACGCAACTCACATACTCTTAGCCTATTTCATAGGGTGAACTAGAAGTTGTAATAGCGGCGCTGAGAAGAGAATTGCAAGATCTGGCTACCAGAATTCAGGCCTTGGAATTAAGAGCTTTCCAGGGCAATCACTAGATACCTGAAGAAACTCCGGCTGCCTCAGATGAAGAGAGCAAAAAGATGTTTGTTGGCACGCTCTCTCAGGATAAGAAAAGATGGATAATCAAGGTAATAGTTCAGGTGGGGAAAGATTCCATTTCTACATATGCCTAAATTCGATAGGGCTTTGGATCAGACTTCAATTTTTTCCATGAAGCCTTAGTTCCCTATCGAGAGAAGACGTCGGAGGAAAGTCTTCGCCGTAGACGGAGGAATGACGAATGCAAATTCAAGGAATAGGAATGTCAAGGTTCATCTTACTGAGGAGATCCGAGAGAAGTTCTACTTCATGATATTTTCAGATATGTAGTACGATGTCCTCCTGGGGCTTCCATTTTGAAGAAGGATAAAAGAGCTCAAAATTCAAGAAGATGGGATATCGGGATGTCTAAGCAAAAGGTATTTTCATTTCTGTTTTGTAGACCGCGAAAGTTTTTCCCCATCAATTAAAGACAACCGGGAAATTCACACTGATTTACGATTCGGGTCATTCAGCCCCATCAATATTTAGTACAACCCAGTCAGCGGAAATGTCACGAAGATAGTCAAAGTTCCCTCCTCAGCTGGTATTCTCCACACCTAGAGCCTTCGAGAGATTCTCTCCAGACGTATGTGCGGGGAAGAAAGGCCTACAAACTCTGACCATTTGAATACCCAGACGACTCTCAAACTCCCATCATTCCTACTGGATGGCGAGACGATGTAGATGAGGATCCTTCTCACAGCCATGACAGGATCCAAAGCGTGCTCTACTCTTGCTGCTTGGATTCAGCCAACCATCTCTCCCTTGCAATTGGGAATTGGGTAAGGCGAATCGATCTTCTAGGCTCCATAGGGAAATAAACGTACAATAGGATAGGAATGGTAGCGAAAGTGAATGAGGAAAGCTGGCATGTTCCCTCTTTTAAATATGTTTGCTTAGTCCCCATTCCTGGTAGTCTAGCTCATTCTGTCCCTTGTCTGTCCATTCCTTTAGTTTGGCGAAGGGTCGAGTTCAAACCAAGGAATGGCCCATCCAAGAACCTTGCCAATCGCATTCATTATGGGAATAACGTTAATTGACTTTGAAGTTGGTGGAGACCACGCAGTAGAAGAGGTCGGAGAAAACGACTCAACGATTAGAAGAAGGTAGAATCCAAAAGACAGTGGAGAAGGGGGGAAGGGCTCTAATAGTATAGGTTTTATAGAGCTCCCGCATACTAAAAGGTATTATAAACAGAGCAGGAAAGTCAGCAGCGGAGGAAAAGTGGGTGAAGGCAAGAGAGGCCCTTCAGTCAAATGGGGCCGGGAGCATCGGAAGATCGGGTGGTGGGAAATGAAATCCACAAGTCAAATAAAGGAGGGTGTCGGAAAATCGGGTGTTAACTCAATAGCGATTCCTCTTCGCAAATGAAGTCGATTGCAACTTATCTTCATTTGCTAGGGAAGGGCTAGTCAAAACTAACAAAAACAGAAGAGAGAAAAAAGAAAGAAGAGAGAGCGAATTGACCAAAAGAAGAGGACAAATGGTAAGAAACAAAGGTTGGAAGCCAATGCGCCAATCAGAGAATAGGTTGCCGGGACCGGGAGAGTAAAAACCAGCAAGGGCCGAAGCAGTGCAATCAATAAACGAACGCTGCGCTGAGAGAAAAGGAAGAAGGAAGCAGGGAGAGGAGGAGATGGAGCAACTTGGAAAAGAAGCGCGAATCATATTCAATAAAATGAGCTAACCGCGCTCGGCGTTAGGACAAGGGAAGAAAGCGAACGAGCTCAAAACATTAGGGAGCTCACTCACTACGTCTCATGCTCCACCCCCTTTGCTTTTGTGACTAGGGGGGTTGAGCTATGACTACGTTCGCTCCCTCCTAGTAAATACCAAAAGAATGAGACGGTAGGCAGACACCCCTCAATCGCCGGGGGGCTATCCCCTCAATCGGCGGGGCCTCACAAGCAGAAAAGGCTGTAAAGAAGTCTGCGCTCGAGCTTTGCCTACATCGGATCGCCCTTCGCGTCGACTTCTTCTCTTAGATCACTTTACCAACTTTGAGTTGAGTCATCGTAGAATAGAGGATGAATCCCATGTTTTGCTGCGATTAACAAGTAAAAAAAAGTCTATTGATCCGGAGTGATTCAATATCGGAACACAACAAAGGAATTGTCAATATGAAAAAATGGTATGCGCTATTCTCTCAAGTTTATAGGGCAGTAGGGGTTTAAAGAAAGATTCGAATAGCTCGAAATGAAAGAAAAATGGGCTGATTGATGTTCTACAGGAAGCTTACAAGCCCATTAAGAGCTTGACTATCGAAGAAGCTCTAAGGTCTTCGTACTTTTGGGACATTAGAGTTCTAGTGGTTTTTTTCGCTATCATATGGTTCAATCTTGTAATGTTTTGGTCTATTGAACCCATGGATTACAGTGCACCCAAGAAGGATGCCCCTTTAAGGAGATAGGAATACCCAGATGCCCATTCTGGGATAAGGAAAGAGCGATTTTCTTTCAGCGGTTCTTCTAAGAGGGAATTGAGTTCAGTAAACTTTATGATTGGATCCATACAATTGCATGGGCAGAGGAGCCGCAAGAAAGATTAGGATTTGATCCTTTACAGGTTCAGAGTCAAAATACAGAGGAAGCCAGTGCTAGGATGATTCATACAATGACTATGCCAGCAGCTATCGTACTGGGAATCATGGTACTCACTTTGAAGTTAGTCAAGCACATGATAAGAAGGAAGGATTCACAAAATGAACATCGGGCGCCTGAAAAAGTTGGGGGTTATTGCACTAAAAAAAAGCGGAGAATCGGGTGATAGCCCTTAAGGTGACTTCCTTTCGTCAATCAGAAAAACAACCGATCAACAAATCGAAGAATCGGGTGCCGTTTCTTCTTTTTACGAAAGCTTTATTATATAATGGCATGAACACTCGATCTTCCGATAGATTGCAGTAGAGGCGTCGGTGGCGAAGATACGATATGAAGCTATGAATGAGAAGTGGAGCGATTTATTAGTAATAGACCAATTGTGACGGCCGAGTGCTATGCGCCGCTCACCTGTGGCCGCTACAAAAGGGCAGGCTGTGAATTGAGGGAGGCCCTGATTCTATTCCCCTCCCCCTCGATGCGCGGGGGGGGCTATGTTCTCAATCGGCGAAGCCTCGCTACAACTGCTCCTCTACTGACGCTCGGGGTTCTATGATAGAGGACCTATGGCGTATTGCTTAGCACAAGGCTCCTCTACGCGCCGGAGCGGCTATGCCCTGCTTACCTGCCCCCCCTCCCCCCAAATGGAGGCTTTGATGTTCCTGGAAAACCCTGTATGGAATCATCGTAGAATAGAATGTGAAAGTCCTCGCGGTGTGAGCGAGTCGCCCCAAATGAGCGGGGGGGATTTAGTACCAGCCTCAAGCGAGGCGGGGAAGAGCGACTAGAGAAGAACCAACGCGGGAAACCTGAATCAACGAAGCGCGTAACCACCACCACCGAGCGGGACCAACAACAGAATCAAATAGCAAATCTTGAAAAGCATTTTTGCGGTATTCTTTAGAATGTCAGCAAAGCAGCCTCTGTTAAAAAGATCTATACGAGAAGAATTGAATGCGACGAAAGCTCACAATCCTAGTGCCATCTTAGCGGGATGGCCTATTGAGATGATGGAAAGGGTATTAGAGAATAAGTGGAAGCCCATCGGAGCCGGAGTCAGTTCAAAAAACGCGAGGGGATGGATTAGAAAGCCACCGGAGCAAGGAGCAAAAGGCCTGAGCGAGAGGTGCTGAATAACGGATCGAAAATAAAAAACTTGACTCTAGCTGAAGCTTTAAGATATTCATACACAGGATATCAGATTTTTAGTGGTCTTTTCGGGGATTATATGTTTGAATATTGTATTGTTTTGGGCTATAGATCCGGTGGGGTTGCATTGTGCACACCCGAATCCAGGGATCATATTTCATCAAAAGACACCAATTGCAAATGCGATCTTTGAAGACTTATGCCCCTTTAAGGGAATTGGCTTGACATGGTGTCCATTCTTTGAAAAAATCAAAGCAGAGTTCTTACGGAGCTTTTTCGAGGGAATGGATTTGAGTAGATTTACTAATTGGACTGAGGCAACAGCAGTACAAATCCCGCCGACGACGGATATTCAGACAGGAGACGTGGATATCAGGAAGAAAGTTGCAGAATTCATAACAACAGACGATGGAAGAAGGGCTGGGGGCTTTGATCCTTTGAATGTTCGGAATTTTACACAAGGTGAGGCGTCGAGTTCAAGTCAAAGACTGCCGCATCCGAGGACTTTACCCGTAGCGTTAATGTTGGGAATTGTGTTATTGACCCTCGGTGGAGACAACCGGAGTGTAAGAAGAGAGAACGATAAAGAATAGATCAGGCTATCCCTGAAAATGCCTGAATAAAGAAGTTGGGGTTAGACTGTACAGTATTTGTCTCAAGAGCGGTGGGGCAGGAGGAGTGGAACGAAAGAAATTGGATAAGAGGGGGGAGAGAGAAGTATAAAAAGGAAGACTGAAGAATATTATTGTCGGAGAATCGGTTGTAACAGTTAAAGACAGGAAAGAGAAGACGAGTTGAAGATAGAATTCTCGTCTTATAGTCTTCCCCTCCTCCCCTTCAAAAAAGAAGCCCCGCTCCCTAAGGGGCCCCTCTCTGATAAAGAAGAAAATGAAAGAAGGACTTGAACATGATCCCGTTATTCAAAAGAAACTTCCTCTTGGCTAAATCAGCTAGGATGGATAAGAACGACGAAACGAGACTCAGTGGAACTAATACCAGGATTGTGCAATTTCCTTCTTCATCTAGAAGAAGTACTACATTGCAAAGGTTCAGCCTAGCAAGGAATGCACTCAATAGGGTACCCATGCATAAAGTACATAGGTTCGAGCAGCTTGATTCCCAGCTACTTAAAGGCAATTCTCCCCTAAGGAGATCTGATTCATTTCTTTCAAAAACAGGTGGAGGGTCTTTCTTGAACTCGGCTATTTGGCATAAAATGGCGGCTCTCCAACTAACAGGAAATGTTGATTCTGTCCTTTTGGGTGAAAACAGGAGCAGGAAGGCCTCATTGGCAGGATATCCCCAGAAAAGGAAGTTGGCTTATTGAATGCTACAAGAGAGAGCTCCCAGATCAAGGAGCACGTAGGGAAAGAGGTCTTTTATGATGCGACGGAGTCTTTTGATGATCTCATGAAGCACTTGAAATGGCATTCCTTCCTCTTTGTTCTATGTCTGCTAATTGGCTTTACGGTATGGTGGATATATCTGCATGATGTAATCAACTTAACACCCCTTGACCGCCTAAAGCCTCAATGGGTGAATGCCGTCTGAGAAACAGTTGTCGAAAGGCTTTGCTCCAATTAGAACATGGGCGATGCCTGTGTATGTGACAATAACATCCACAAAACAGTAGCCAAGGAAATCAAAAATCTCGAAGGAGGCGCTTTCAATCCCCTTGAGTTGAACAAAAGTCAAGCCCGAGCGACAACGCTAGCGGTGTTATTGGTTTCTTTCATTGCTCTTGGACTGATAAGCGAGAACGCTTTCGAGATGGCTTGCGGCATAGAGCTGGGATAGGGCAGTTTGCTGAATGGGAATAGATTTTTAGTTGTATTGGCAGACGTTAGGAGATCGTGGTGTTTAAGTTCGAAAGAGTTAACCTTTAGTATACCAGCCTCATGGCTGCAACCACGAAGAACCTAACAGATTTTCCTTTTTCAAAGAAAGCCTGGTATTCATCTTGATTAGACAACAGGACTTTCGACGGCACCTTCAGTCGTCGTTACAGAAAGGTCCTTTGACCCTTTCAAAAAAGAGAAGCCAGATGAACAGGAAAGATAGAAGGAAGAAAGCCTGCAATTCGGGATAGAGAGTAGCCTTCTCTATCGAAAGGAAAAGCGGCTCGGCAGCATAATAGGCCTGCCGAGGGGGGCGAACATGAGAGCCCCATGAATCACTGTGTGGATACAATTTGCTTAACACATGCAAGTCAATAGTGATTCGCAACCAACATGCTCCCCATCACATGGATTTGGGTCACCCCTTTCACTCAATAACATGCAGATGTTTGTTTGGGGGGAGTACCAACCAACGGTGCCTGGGTAAAGCCAATAGGGGAGCGATGCTCAACATAGTAGCCATACACCTGGGTCACGTCGATTCCCTTTGGTTACTAGGGTAGGGGGAATGCACCTGAGCAAGAATCGAGGCACACATGATGCCGTTGGCATGAGAGAGAACAATGCCAAACTAGAAGGAGCTCGCTGTCGGGTATTCCAGCGCCCAACAAAGACCAACAAGGACCCTTAATCACTGTCGAAAGCCTGGCTAAGGCGCGCTAGCCCTTGGGAATAGGGCGCAAGGAGGCTATCCATAAAGATAGAAGAATAGATAGCCTCAACTTTCGTGAAGTGTATGCATCAAATTGGACTCACAGTAGTCACCATAAGATAGGGGCTACTGGATCTGGGTAACCTTTATAGTTGGAGAAATCCTAGCGCAAGAAGTTGTACCGAAAAAAATGAATCTGCCGCACTAGCAAGTCAAGGCTGAACTTGCCCTTAGTATTCAGGCTTAAGGCGCACACTTTCATTAGTCAGTAAGATGCGACCTGAAAGATTGCCTTCTTCATATCATTTTGATTTGGTCGGGGTGCACCTAGGTTTGGAACCCTTTTTGTGACCATACCAGGAAGGGTGCGTTATGGGGTACATGCAGATGAGGGCCTGGGGCGACCATCCCGGCGGCACCTGAACGGGGCACCCGCAGGGCTCCTATACGAATGATATATAGATGACGGCAAATTTGAGAGGGAACCGTCAAGGCAGACCATAAAGAGAGCCAGCTAGCCCTTATAGTGGAGTGAGGTGCCAAAAATATGGTACCAAAACTCCAGACCATATTGGAAAAGCGTGAGGGGAAAGCTAATTTGCTTTTAGGCTTCCTTCATTCATTTTCATAAAGGTTGACTTTCAAAGAAGGGCTTGAGTGGCACTTCTTTCATGCCTGCTGGGATATCGTAAAGCACGACCTCGGCCCCAGCCCTTCTGTTCCACAAGCCCTTCTCCTTGCTACTCTACCCCAACAAGCTTACCTTTTTATCAGAGAAAGGAAAGGGGCCACTTTTATAGAGAGAGAGAGTAAGGGCGTACGTTCACGTCGAAGTGGATTTGATAGTGACCGGAAAGAGAGACATGGATTGAGAGATTAGGCCTCGACAGCAAAGAGCAGCGACTGACTTCTTGCCAAAGTGAGCTTTTTGGCTATATGATTCCGAAATAATAAGCCCGGGCGGGCCCCTAACGCTATCGCTGAGTCACTGAAAGGAAAGGTTAGGCATTTTGTCCGGGAACAGAGCGTCCAATCAAAGGACTATGGGACGACGAAGGGCTTAGTACTAGGTAAGCTGGGGGAGCGTCCAATCCAAGTTCTTTCTCTTTAGGCGTGAAGGACTATGAGTTCAGGCTTGTTCCCGACGAAGAAAGAAGAACCTTCCCATAGATCCAACGATCGAAAAACTGTACTTTTCTAACACAGTCAAAAAGATTAAGAACAACAAAACTTCGTCTTAGGAAAATGGGGTTTACGTTGGAAGAGCCCACTGCACCGCCCTCTCTTCCCCTTGTTCCATTACTGAAACAGGGCCTCGCCTTGCGTCCCTTACATGGCCTTACCTGACTTTATAAAGGCACAAAAGTCAGGCAATGCAAGGCGACGCAAGACTACTATCTTTTGATTTTAGCTGGAAAACGGATGAGATTAGCACTGCATAACATAGAAGACAATCAATATAAAGAATCCGATCATTCTATCTTCCCTCATTTCCTTCACCCCAGAAGAAATTCTTTCCTGCATCCAGTGCAGAGCTTGCTTGAAATATGGGCTATTCTCCCTTTGCTCATGCAAGCTTTCAAAGATATTGAACATGGTCTGGATATCCAACTCGTTGTTGGAAAGAAGTTCTATCACGCGTTCCCACTTTTTGTGAGATGGTGGTGGAGAAGAAAAGAAACAAAAGGAATCGGAGAATCAGGGCAATCCCAACTTCTTTTTGCAGGCATTTTTGGGCTGGTTTTGTTCCTTTTCTTTTCGTTTTCTGTTCTCATTTCTTTCCAATTATGTTGCGCTTTCGACGAGGTTCGGAGAAATTTTAGCTGGAAATCTGTATTATCCCGCGGATTTTTCCATTAACTGAAAGGCTAGTATTGTTATTGCCAGCACGATTGCAGCTGGCATAGCATTGGAATTCGTAATCCTACCTTGCATATTACTGGACTGAATAACCCTGGAACTTGAACTCGTCTCCCCCGTAGTCTGATTATAAACGTGTAGAGGATCAAAGCACATTAGTAGTCTTCGGGTTCCTCTATCTGTGGCTGTGGTACTCTAGTGCTCTTCGCTTTACTCGGCAGCTGACTTAAATCTATTTGGAAATCTATCCCATCGTAAAAAAACTGTTGAAAGATATCCGCTTTTGCCTTCTCAAAGAATGGGCACCTGGGCATCCCCATTCCCTTAAAGGGACACGGATCCATAATCTTTAAATTTTACATTGTACTAGTGGGGGTTCGGAGAATCAGTTGTTTTTTTAGTTTTAGGAGTGGGAGTTTTATGGGTAATAACAACCTATTCTCCGCCCATCCCGCTCCTTATCCGATGCTACTAGCGATTGTACTACTCCTTCCTACTTTTAAGTCAGAATAGGGCAAGCAATTTAGTCATGGAAGATTCCCCACCTTTTCCGGCATGTTCGGGGCATAGCCTTTTCTGCAGGAGCTGCCCTCCATTTAACGGTAGTATCTCCAAGTCCACCCGATTTTGTATTCCTCATCGCCCTCTTTCGCATGTTCGCCCCCCACTTTTAACTGGAGGGTTGATACAGCTCCGGCTCCTCCCGGGCGTCCCTAACCCACTTATGGATCTCCCCCTTCTTCCCTTGCTTTTTTTGGAGCCATGCTATCCCGAAATTTCCTTCTTTCTTAAGTTTTCTTTCAGTGTCACCTTTTGTTTTCTTTTGGAAGACTCTTGGCAAGACTGGTATGCTTGCATGGAAATGATAGCCTTACTTCTCCATAGAGTAAGAGGACCGAACTCCCCCTTAAAAAGGGGCAGGTACCAATTGGGTTGTCTTCCATCATGCGGCTCCATGCATAAGACAGCCTCCTTTTCCTCATTGTGCTTCTCAAAAGAATTCTGATGATTATAGTGTGAGTTGACACGCTTCTTTTTAATGTTGGGTGCGGCCTTCTTCATTGGAATGATGGCAAAGTCCCACAAAGAGAATTGCTTCTCTTTCCCTGTGTCCGCTGCGAAGCTGTAGGTATATACCTTGAAATTACTACTCGAATCTTCAGTAGCGTTCAGTAGACCTTCTACTCGAAGTGGACTTGAAATTGTAGCTTGATCTTGAACTTGAAGTAGAACTTAACCTTGTGGTACTATCTTCATGTCTTGCACTTTCAAACTTCATATAATGATCTTGAAGGTGAACTTTCCATCTTGCTTCACTTGAAGGTGAACTTTCCATTACATGAATAAGTCACACCATAAGCTGTTTTGTCTCATTGAAATTTGACAACTAAGGGTGCTTTATACATCACAACACTTATAATCTCCCCCTTTCTCAAATTCGTGACAAAACAAACTTAGAAAAACAAGATACACAAACTTCACACTTTACACTTTCTCTCAATATGAGCACAACATATGCTCCCCCTCAATCTGAGCTTGGACTTGTGTAGAATACTTGTGTTAACAAATATACATATATCCAAGCATACAATCCACACAATCTAATAGCGCATTGCATTTGATTAATCATACTCAGCAATTGATAGCAATTGAATAATCATACTCATAACCACAACCACAAGTCTCTCCCCCTTTTTGTCGCAACTTGACAAAGGAAGACAAAATCATAAATAAATGAAGCACAAATATGATTAAGAGTAATCATGAGAGTAGCATAAAGAGAGTATCATCCAAGATTAGAAAATAAGTCATACAACCCAATGAAAGTGAAAGTTAAAGTTATACAGTTCCAACATAAAATAAAATAAAAAACTATTCAGAACCAGAGGAAGGAGGTCAAATGGATGGGTCAATTTGTGAAGTCCCTCAGTAATGCGATGAAAATATTTTCGCATATACTTCATTGATGACTTGTGACTTTCAATCAGATTTCCCTGTGACACTTTTAAGTCAACCACCTTCTCCTCTAAAGAACGAAGACACTCATCAAAGTGAGACGGTTGAAAATCAGGATCCGCCTCATCATTGGTTTCTAACTCATCAAAAATATCATCCATTGTAGTGTTTGTAGGCAAGGTGTCTTCTTCTTCTTCTACGTCCTCCTCATCACGCTGACCAGGCAGATATTCCAGGTGAATCTTGTTGATGTTGGAGTTATTAAATGGAAGAACTCCTATCAGTGCCTTGTAGGCGGAATGACCAAATTACAATGAAGTGCTAGGGTAGTCATCAGATAAGCAAAAGGGATATAACCATGGCCAGGATGGAGACGACATTGTATTATGATATAACAAATGAGAGAAGGAAGACATATGGGAATGCCAGACACGACAAAATGAAGAATACGACACGTGAAGGAGGTAAGCTCGGCCTTGTTCCCAAACCTAGGATAGACATTGGCAATAAAAATGCGGTGAAGAACCCGTATTTGGGCAACATTTGATTTGCACGGAGGGCATTACCTGAACTCCATTCGGCATCAAATCGACACAATTTGCGGGGTAATTTCTTTGTTCAGATTCAAACCTTCTCTTGGCTAGTGTAGGTATAGGAATACCTTCATTATTAACAGTGATGTCCAATAGACCTGAGATGAGATGTTTATCTACAGGGAACGTCCCTTCTCTAAAATTGATAGAAAATGACAGATTATCTAGGGATGCTTCATTGATAGACGCATACATCCCTTATGCAATCGAGCAGTATGCCGGTCCGCCACAATTTAAAATGTTTTCCCAACCAACAGAGGTAAGGATGGAAGAAACTGAAATGGAGCCAAATGATTGACATTAATAGTTCTTTCTACAATGATTTCTCTATTGCAAAGATCCCGAACATACTCCGGGTCTTCCTCGGGTGCCCTTAGGGTTCTAATCCTAAGAGGAGTTGCCCTTGAAGAAGAACCACGAGTTGCTTTCTTTGTAGATCGAATATCCATAAGATGATTGCAATAGAGAGAATCAAAGATAGAGGATGGGTTTCAAAGAAATCAGATTTTATAGCTAAAACCCTCAAAAAATAGAATGGAAATCCCAAATCGACAACACAATGATGCTAAAGATGCATACAAGAACCCAAATCTAAAAGGAAATTGAAAATGAGGCACTTACAATGTACAATGACTCTATGATGATGGGTTCGACGAGTCGGGAGAGGGCTTGATGAGGAAGATGAAGAAAATGAAGAAAAAAGTGATTCTTTTGGATCTGGTTGATATCTAACACAGATACCTACACTGAATGCAATATCTGTCTACAAGCAGTTACGTATAAGAGACTACCAATCATGCTGCGATATAACGAGAGTCTATACTTTTACCTGTTTCATCCTTTGAAAGCTTGAGAGTCGTACTCATAGGAGTATCAAATTTCTTAACATTCTCGAATCCAAATTTCTTAACCAAATTTAGGAATACTTGGTTTGAGAAATGAAGATACCATTTTCTAGCTGTTTAACCTGCAAGCCTAGAAAGTAATTCAATTCTCCAACCATACTAATCTCGAACTTAGATTCCATAAGCTCTGCAAACTCAATGGACAGGTTAGTGCTTGTAGAACCATAGATAATATCATCAACATATATTTGTACAATTAGTGTGTTCATTAAATCTTTTAACAAATAAAGTTTTATTAACACTCCCCATAATAAAATTGTGACTGAGTAAAAACCTAGTCAACTTCTTTCTTGGTCCTTACTCTTGCCGACTCTCGGGAGTTTCAACACCTGGTCAAGGGTTCGAGTACCCATAGGTGGTGAAATTCCACTACGGCATGAGTGTGTATGGTGGTGTGTGTGCATGTGTAATAAAAAAAAAACCTAGTCAGCTTCTCACACCATGCCCTGGGAGCTTGTTTCAAACCGTAAAGTGCCTTTTTAAGGCGATATACATGATTTGAGTGTTTAGGCTCCTCAAAGCCCTTATGTTGTTCAACATAGACCTCTTCATGTAGATCACCATTTAAGAATGCACTTTTAACATCCATTTGATATATCTTAAACTTTTTGAAGCTGACAATGGATATAAATAATCTGATGGATTCAAGGCGAGCAACTGGAGCAAAGGTTTCATCATAATCGACTCCTATTTGAGTGTACCCTTGTACAACCAGTCTAGCCTTGTTTCTAATTATATTTCCCATTTCATTAGATTTGTTTTTGAAAATCCATTTGGTTCCAATTATGTGTTTATCAGATGGTTTTGGAACCAAATACCAGACATCATTCCTAACAAACTAATTTAATTCTTCTTGCATGGCTATAATCCAATTTTCATCAGTAAGTGCTTTTACGTTGGTTGGTTCAATTTGAGAAGTAAAGCAAACGTAATTGCAAATATTCTCCAATTGTTTTTTTGTTCGCACACCAGTGAGAGGATTGTCTAATATTAGATCAGTAGGATGGTCTTTGACTGATCTTAGTTTAGTATTGACTGGACTAGATGAGGAGTCAGGTTTCTCAATTAAATTGACTTCATCATCTTTTGAATTAGGTGTGGGTGTGTTCAGGTGATTGTCAATTACAACATTAATAGATTCCTGAATCATTCTTGTTCTCTTATTAAGAACACGATATACTCGACTATTCAAAGCATAACCCAAGAATATCCCTTCATCACTCTTGGCTTCAAACTTCCCTAAATTTTCACCGTCACGTGAGATGAAGCACTTCCAAAAATTCGAAAGTATTTAAGAGTTGGTTTCTTATTGAACCATAACTCATACATTGTTTTATCTTTAGATTTTCTTACGTACACACGGTTTATAATATATCATGCAGTATTTACAGCTGCAGTCCACAAATTTTTGGGTAACTTCATGCTATTTAACATAACATTGGCCATCTCTTGTAGCACTCTATTTTTTCTTTCAACAACCCCATTCTGTTGAAGTGTTTTAGGAGCGGAAAACTCATGCGATATGCCATGATCGGTACAGTATTTCTCAAAATCGCTATTTTCGAATTCAGTACCATGATCACTTTTGATCTTGATAACATTCATTTCTTTTTCAGTCTGAATTCGTTTTAGTATTCTTTTGACTTTATTGAGAGTATCAGATTTTTCTCTCATGAATCCTACCCAAGTAAATCTGGTAAAGTCATCAACAATAACCAGAAAATACTTCTTACCACCTCTACTCTCCGTTCTGGTTCGTCCAACTAGATCCATATGGAGAAGTTCATGAGGTTTGGATGTGGCAGAGGAGTTCACTTTCTTGTGACTACTCCTGGTTTGTTTGCCAAGTTGTCATGCGCCACATATTTATCAACTTTCTTTAGTTTGGGTAGACCTCTAATAAGATCGATTTTGCTCAGTCCATAGAGGTTTTGGTAGTTAACATGTCCAAGACGTTTATGCCATAATTCCGTTTCATCTGTTTGGACCATGTAACATGAGAATGTAGATGAGCACGATTCATTAATAATATAGCAATTTTCAGAAGTCCAACAACTATTTAATATCACACAACCTTTCTCATTTGAAATCTCGCATCCTTGATTAGTAAATTTTACACTGTTTGTTATAGCAAATTTGAGATATACTTAAAAGATTGTGTTTAAGACCTTTAACATATAAGACATTTTCAAAAGGAGGAAGGTTAGAAATTTATACAGTACTTTGGCCAATAATCTTGCAGTTGCTTCCATCACCAAAAGTAACTGAGCCGTCATTCATTTCTTTGTAGTGGTGAATATATCCTTGTCACCTGTCATATGTCTTGAACATCCACTGTCTAGGTACCACTTTGAATGGCTAGAAACCTTGAAGGCAATGTGGGCAACAAGACAAGTAACTTTAGGAACCCATTTCATTGTTGTTCTGGGTTTAGGAGTACCATTGGTTTTCCTTGGCTTGGTAGAATTGAAATTTCTTTGCCTATAAACTCTAATATTAGAGTTAGATTTATGAAGCTCTTTGAGTAAGTCCACTATTTTTTCAGCTAAGGGGTTATATCTTTGATTTCTAAAGCTGATGTTATTAGGATTGACTTTAGAAGCTTGAAAAGGTTTTGAATTTTTAAAATTGTTTTGGTTATTATATTTCAAGTTCTTTCCTTTTGAGTTCGAGGATTCTCCTTTTACAAATATAGGAGATACAATCTTATTTTTTAGAGGAGTGTCTTTGATATGGCCCAGACCCGATTTATCGCCACACTTTCTGGATGCGGTTAATAATTTTCAAGCTTAGGGTCTCCATGGGCATATCTCCAAGTGTCCTTAGAACTCAATAGAGAAGAAACTTCAAACTTTAATTTCTCATTTTCTGTTCTGAGTTTTTCAAATTCAGAAGTTTTGAAACTTAAATCAAATTTAGCTTTTCATAACAATCAGAAAGATGAGATTTTTCCAAAACGGTATTTTCAAGTTTTCCTTTTAATTTAAGAAAATTTTCTTTTTGAAGCTTTAATTTAACAACTATTTTGCAACTTTCCGTGTATAGGGCATTATAGGCATCTTGAAGATTATCTTCATTTTCATTTTCAGGGTCATTCCTGAGATTCTCATAATTAGATAAATTACAACTGAGGAGGTGACTCTGGCTATAGTCATTAGAGTCTTTAGTTCATTTGAAGTTTCTTGTTTTGATTCATCTGACTCAATTGAAATTTCAGAGCTGGATGTTTCATCCCAAGTGGTTAACATGCCTTTTCTTTTTGGCTTATCTCGTTTTGGATACTTATTTGCCAAATGCCTGTATTCATGACAGTTGAAACATTGACGGTCTTTTAGAGATTTCCAAGTTTTAGTTTTTCCCTTTCCCTTATCATAAAGTTTTTGAAAATCAACTCTTTTCTTACTTTTGAAAATCTTGTAAAACTTTTTAGCAAGTAAAGCCATATCATCCTCTGTGTCTTCAATATCAGAATCGTTATCTTTTGAAATAGATTTGGATGAGTTAAGAGCTATGGACTTACCTTTGGGAGCTTTAAAATTTAACTCGTATGTTTGAAGATAACCAACTAACTCCTCTACCTTCATTTGATCCGTGTCTCTTAGTTCCTGAATGACAGTAACTTTGGAATTAAACCTCTCAGGAAGAGATCGCAGTATTTTAGCACAAACTTTGCTTTCTGGGATTCCATCTCCTAGACCCCACATAGAATTGACTATGTCATTTAATTTCGTATAGAAGTCCATGAAAGACTTATTTTCTTCCATACGAATTTCCTCAAATCTTGTAGTGAGGATTTGAACTTTAGATTTCTTGACAATAGTCGTTCCTTCGTGTGTCATTTCAAGAATATCCCAGGCTTGTTTAGCTGTATCACATGAAATGATTCTTTTGAATTCATCAGGTGATAAAGCACATGTAATTGCATTTAATTAATAGGACTATGCCAAATTAAAAAATAATGAACTGAAAGATTAAATAAGACAGAACCAATCAAAGATCTCAATTGTATTGAGAAATTGATTCAAACCTTGTTCAAAGGACAAACCTTACACCAAAAACAAATGTTTTGGGTAGGACAACTTGATTTCTTGAACGCAGTAAGGATCAAGATCGCAAACTAAAACAAGAGGCAAAGGAAGAAAGTTATCTATTACAAGCATTCACCACATGTACATGAAAAGATTACAAACATTCATCACATATACATCACATACATCATTCACCACAAAACACCAAGAGATATAGTGGTTCGGTGTGTACACCAACTGTTCTCAAACAGCCACACCTACTCCACTCCCAATAATCACAACCCACGTGATATTGACGTTCACTAATAATCAAGGTTTTCTCAGGTTCACCTTAAAACCTATACAGTTGTGTTTTCAAATGGGCTATCACAATCAAAACCCCGCGCTGAGATTTTCTGGCTTATCTCAGTCAAAACCTATACAGAGATTTTCTGGATATCTCAAAAACAAAAAACAAATAAAGAATACTTATCTTCTTTTGAAGACGCTCTTTGATGTAGCTCGTAGAACCGCTTCGCTTGACGTATAAATGTTTAATGTCCAATAAACATAATCAAGGGTTCTAGGTTCTAAATAGATTTTAAATTAACTCAAACCTTGGGTTACTTGTTTGAATTCCTTAGATCACACAAAGTAGAGTAAAAACTCCCTTTTAAAATATCAGTTTCACCAATAGAGATCAAGGAATTACAAAAACAAATAAGCTATAAAACGATCTAAAATTACCGGACTATAGCTTGATAATGACGGCGACTTTTCTCTCTCAAAGTGAAGGCTTTTTATGGCTTTTCTGAATTAATTTATAATGAGAAAAGACCTCTATTTATAGGCTGAAAAACGGTTCCTTCGACTGGTATAAGGTCTCCTTCGACAGGTCTAAGAATCAACCAAATTTCAAATTTTCGGTGCGATCGGATAAAACCGACCTTCGACTGGTCGAGTGGCTTGCTCGACTGGTCGAGGGAGCATGAAATTAGTTGCTGGAGTTCGAGTTGAGCTCCCTTCGACTGGTCGAGCGAGTGTCCACGATTGGTCGAGCACAGTGCTCGACTGGTCGAGGAAGTACTACCAGAAAAACTCCGAATTTGAGTTTGATTCTTGGACTGGTCGAATCAGAGCCTGGACTAGTCGAACTTAGGCTTGGACTAGTCGAATTTAAGCCTAACCAAATTTTAAAAACCCGTGTATGATTAACATATGAAAGGACCTAAGTCTAGAGTCGTTCTAGAGTCGGTTATACCTGAAATTATTGGACATTGAAGTATATACCTTGAAATTACTACTCGAATCTTCAGTAGCGTTCAGTAGATCTTCTACTCGAAGTGGACTTGAAATTGTAGCTTGATCTTGAACTTGAAGTAGAACTTAACCTTGTGGTACTATCTTCATCTCTTGCACTTTCAAACTTCATTTAATGATCTTGAAGGTGAACTTTCCATCATGCTTCACTTGAAGGTGAACTTTCCATCTTGCTTCACTTTGAAAGTGCCTTGGTTTGTCAATTAGCGTGAGAGTTGAATCGATAAGACAAGTGGGCCCCATACGAAGATCGTCAAGCGTCTGTCTCAATTGGATGTGTGCTCCATACTAATCAAATGGATAACATTGATGATATCCATTTACTTTGAGCCTTGTCCAGCAACTTTTGGAAAATATCCTGACATTACTCGAGATATCGAATCATCTTCGATATCATCTGAATTCAAACTTCAATGATATCGATATGCATTTGATATCATCGAATTCGGTCGTCTTTGCCCAGCGAGCTTCAGAGGAAAATCATCTAGAAAGATCGAGGACTCGAAACCATACTCGATGTCATCGGAATTCAAATATTGATGATATTGAAGGTATATCGATGAGATCGAATTTGGACAAAACTATTCCAGCAATCTTGCAAGGTAAATCATATGGGAATGACCGAGGAATCGATATTAGCTTGATATGATCGTAATTCAAATATCGATGAAATCGATATATGATCGATGCTATCGATATGGATCAAAGATTGTCCAGCAAGCTCTTTTGACAATTATATGAAAATGATCGATGTATCGAACAGATTGTCGACAAAATCGGAATTCAAACTCCGATGACATCGACGCCTTCTCGGTAGCATCGATCCTCAGTCAAAAAGTTCCAGGTATATTCTTTAGTGGAGTTCGTATCATCGAACCTTGCTTCGATGACATCGAAAGTATATGTTTGATGACATCGAAGAAGGCCCGATGATATTGAACTCAGTCAGAATTTGACATCTTTATTACTGTTGGAGCTTTTTGTCTATTTAAGGAGAGCTTGTTCTTGGTTGTGAGAGTGAGAAAAATAGAGAGAGCCTTGAGAGAGTTTTGCATACTATTTACCCTTAGCTCTTTTTCTCATGGAAGTTCATCCTTCAATCCACCATCATCATTGATATTAAATAGAGCGGATTGAGGAATGAACTTCCTTATTCAAGGATCATCCAGCTACTACCTTAATGACAAATCATTGAGCTGGGATACCTTGAATGCTTGAATGCTTGGAATCACTCATTCTCTAAAATAGGAAAACATTTAATAGAGTAGGATTCTAACATAACCTTGACCTAACCCGTCCCCTTTATTGGAACATCATCAAGTGTTGCGGATCAAGGGATCTGAAGAATCTTTATCATCAAGGAGGAGATCTTCATCAACGTGCTTAATAGGGCTCACCTACTTATTTGTAAGTCATTAGAGTCCAGAGACCCTGTTGATCATTCCTTGTGTAGGTTTGGGTCACAGGTGCTTCTCACCCCTTTCAAGTCCTCATAGGAGGCCTCCGACGGGAGAATACGTGTGGGTACTGTGTTGACCCTTGCTCTTGTGTAGGGCATAAACTCTACGTTCCTTTTGTGGATCCTTGGCCTGTGTGGCCTAAAACTCTAGGTTCCTTGTGTGGATCCTTGGTCTGTGTGGCCTAAAACAGAGGTTCCTTGTGTGGATCCTTTGCATGTGTGGCCTAAAAGGGAGGTTCCTTGTGCCTTTGCTCGTGTAGGGCATAAACTTGTGCCTCCGTGTAGGCATGTTAGGTACGTTATGTAGGTCCTAGAGTCAGCCTTGTGTAGGTTGTATTGGTTTGACGTAAACCTGATTTGAAACCTCCGTTAGTGATATCCGGTACACTCAAGGGTTGAGTGCGTTCACCGGGAGTGGAGTAGGCATATAGCTGAACCACTGTAAAACGACTGTGTTTGAGATTGTTATTTGCATATTCTCTTATTGTGTTTACTTTGAATGATCGCATGATGCATGAATATTTAAAACTGATAAGTATCACATCTCACACACAGTCACTCAGTGCATCCATCATAGACTAAATTTATATACTATTTAGATATTGAATAGTCTTGTGATTGGATCCTCTATTTGGCTTGGAAGCCATTAGAGTTAAGTTGAAGATATCTTGATAAATTGTTATATTAGATCAAGATAATGGTAATAGGATTTTAAATTGTCATAAAATTTTATAAAGTCCTATTCACCCCCCTCTAGGACACTTTGACCTATTCCTACTTCTAGTAGAGCGGTCATTACCGCAATTTTAATTGGTATTAGTGCGGGTTTCTCTTAAGGGCTTAACTGCCTAGAGAGTGATCTTGATTGAAGTTGGAATCATAGCCAATAGTGTGGGACTAGTGGGTGCGAAAGGTCATACTGCAAATATCCAAAACCAACTGTACTCTGAAACTCTCAAGCTACTGGGTATTGCCAAACAAGATAAAGGTCAGAACAATTGCCTAGTAATCCATACTGCTCTGGAAGTCGGTAATAGTTCAAAATGGTACCTTGATAATGGGTGCTCCGGACACATGACTGGTGACCAAACCCACTTTTGTGATTATTCAAATTTTGATGGTGGGTTAGTCACGTTTGGAGATGAGAGCTCCACCAAAATAATTAGGTAAGGAACAATAGTTGGACCAGGACTCCCCAAGATTAAAAATATTCTGTGTGGAAGGTCTAAAACATATTCTCCTTAGTATCTCGCAAATCTGCGACAAAGAACACTTGGTCACCTTCTTAAAAGATGTGTGTAGAATCTTCGACCATACAGGAAAATCTATCATGAAAGGTTTATGCACAAGTGACAACTGCTACGTT
Source organism: Magnolia officinalis (assembly GCA_021015155.1). Classification (NCBI taxonomy): domain Eukaryota; kingdom Viridiplantae; phylum Streptophyta; class Magnoliopsida; order Magnoliales; family Magnoliaceae; genus Magnolia; species Magnolia officinalis. Next base: position 78,179 of record JAJHSJ010002101.1, read on the forward strand.
ATTGAAAGTAGCAAAGAGAATGTATTGTCCACAAAATGTAATATGGCTGTGAAAAGTGAGTCCAAACTATGGCACCAAAGGCTAAGACATGTTCATTACCAAAACTTAGCCAAGTTAAGTTTAAGGAATTTAGTAAGAGGCCTTCCCAAGATTAGAAAGGAAGAAAAGATTGTATGTGGTGACTGTCTAAAGGGTAAACAGATAAAATTCGGGCACAAAAAGACAACCACCATAGCAACATCAAAGCCTTTGGGTTTGCTACACATGGACCTAGTAGGTCCCACCAAAGTTGAAAGCCATGGCAGAAAAAGATACTTCTTGGTTGTAGTAGATGATTACTCCAGATTTACTTGGGTCGCCTTTCTTCGGGAAAAATCTGATTCTTTTGATGAATTTGTAATTATGGCAAAGTGACTCCAAAATGAGAAAGGATACTGCATAAGACGTATCAGGAGTGATCATGGTGGAGAATTTGAAAATGAGAGGTTTCAAAGCTACTGTGATGAGAAAGGAATTTGCCATGAATTCTCAGCCCCAAAAACTCCACAACAAAATAGAGTTGAAAGAAAGAATTGAGTATTGCAGGAAATGGGGTCAGTTATGCTGAATGACAAGGATATGGCAAAAAGCTTTTGGGCTGAAGTAGTCAATACCGCCTGCTACATTATAAATAGAGTATATCTGAGAGCAGGTTTGAACAAGACACCATATGAGCTATGGTACGGAAAACAACCTACTGTGAAATACTTCCGTGTCTTTGGCAGTAAATGTTATATCCTGAAAGAGAGATTACCTAGGAAAATTTGAGTTTAAAAGTGACGAAGGTATCTTTTTAGGGTATGCCTTGAATAGTCGTGCTTATAGAGTATACAATCTAAGGACCCTCACCATTCAAGAATCAATTAATGTGGTGGTTAATGACCAGCCCCATGAAGAAGAAAGTCCTTTGAATAAATTAGAAGATGATTTGGATTCATGCATTCTAGGTAAATCAGATAACAAAACCCCCTCATCCAATGAACCTCAACCGTCATCTAACATACTCATCATTAAGGATCACCCTCTAAATCAAATCATTGGAGATCCTAATGATGGTGTAAGGACTCAACGTCAGATATAAAGCATTTATAGTCATTTTTGCTTTACCGCAAAGATTGAGCCCAAGAATATTATGGAAGCTCTTCAAGATGAATATTGGATAAATGCTATGCAAGAAGAACTTCAACAATTTTAGAGAAATGAGGTATGACACCTGGTTCCCAGACCACCTAATACAAATATCATTGGACCAAATGGATCTTCAAGAATAAATCTGATGAATCTGGGAATGTGATTAGTAATAAAGTAAGATTGGTAGCTTAAGGATATTCTCAGATAGAAGGCATTGACTTTGATGAAACATTTGCTCCTGTAGCTCGCCTTGAGTCAATCAGGATTCTCATTTCAATTGCCTATGCATTAAAATTTAAACTATTTCAAATGGATGTCAAAAGTGCATTTCTCAATGGGGTACTTGATGAAGAAGTCTATGTGGAACAACCTAAGGGATTTTCAGACCCCAAGTAGCCTCAACATGTCTATCGATTGAGCAAAGCACTTTATGGCCTCAAACAAGCACTACGTGCTTGGTATGAACGTTTGACGCAATTTCTTTTGGACCATAAATTCTGCAGGGGTAGTGTAGATAAAACACTATTCACTCACAAGACAGAGAATTCATTACTCATTGCCCAGATCTATGTGGATGACAGTCTTTGGTTCCACATGTGAAGACACTGCTCATAACTTCGCCGATCTCATGAAATCTGAATTTGAAATGAGTATGGTCGGTGAGTTGAACTTCTTTTTTAGGACCGTAAGTGAAGTAATTGCACAATGGGATCTTTGTATGTCAAACCAAGTATGCAAAAGATTTAGTAAAAAGATTTGGACTTGAGTTTGGTCGTACCTATGATACTCCCATGAGCACCACACTCAAACTCTCCAAAGATATAAATGGCAAAAGTGTGGATCAACACCTGTATTGAAGCATGATAGGAAGCCTATTATATCTCACTGCAAGTCGTCCAGATATATCATTTAGTGTGGGATCATGTGCGCAATATCATGCAGATCCTAAGGGATCTCATCTAACAGTAGTTAAAAGAATCATCAAGTATGTGGCTGGAACAACCCTTTTTGGTCTATGGTATCCATTTGAAACATCTACCATCATTGTTGGATATTCAGACGCCGATTGGCTTGGAAATTTAGATGGCAAATCAACTAGTGGCGGTTGTTTTTATATCGGAAATTGTTTGGTGTCTTGGCAGAGCAAGAAACAAAATTCAATATCCCTGTCCACTGCCGAAGCCGAATATATCACTGCAGGTAGTTGTGCACAACTCCTCTGAATGAAACAAATGCTACTAGATTATGGGATTGAACAATCCACAATGACTCTCTTCTGTGACAACACTAGTGCCATCAATGTTTCAAAAAATCCTGTTCAACATTCTCGGACCAAACATATTGACATTCGACATCATTTCATCCGAGAACTTGTTGAAGAAAAGATCATTGTGTTGGACTATGTGTGTACAGAAAAACAACTTGCTGATATCCTAACAAAGCCTCTCGTAGCAAACAAGTTTAGTGATATTCATAAATCAATTAGAGTATGCACAAATTGATGGAAAGCTTAGTCAAAATGAGCTGAATAGGCATATCTTAGGACTATGGTCCTCATTTTTTTTTTTTTTTTTTTTTTTTTATGGATTAAACGTACATGTGCAATATAGGCATATCTTTGTGAGCTAACCATGCTGTTTATGTCAGGAGAAATGAAATTTGTTTTACTCGATGAAATCGAGTCGCTATCGATGTCATCAGATTTCAAATACTGATGACATCAAGAATCCGTCGATGTCATAGACGGTTCTCGGGAAGACAAGGTCTTATCCGTTGGTCTTTCCCAACGGACAACAAGAATAACTGTTAGTTTTTCCAACAGTCATCGACACAGTCTTCAAAGCCATTATGATAGCATTGATGACATCGAATATGACTCGATGTCATCGACAATCTCTGCTATAAAAAGGATCGAGAGCATGAAAAATCTCACAACTTGGTTCTATCTTCTCTGGTTTTCTCTATTCTCCTGCTGCCTCCCAGATACTGAAAAAAATGGTGAAAGGCAAAGGTAAGGATATTTCTTCCTCTAAATCCTCGAAAACCAAGAAATGTAAAAATGCAAAACTGACGGCAAATAGCTCTCCTCCAAACCGATCGAATTGGGAGCAAGTCACGATCGCAGATTGTATTGTCCTCAACAGTGCTATTGATCCATATAGAGTGGATCTTTTGTTGGAAACAATAGGATGACAGAATATACTCAGTCTTGGTGGTCCCTACCAATATGAGATGATTCATCAATTTTTCAATAGCTGCCACATTGTTCGTGATGATCCCCCTTATATTCGTCTGGAGTTCATGCATCAAACCAAACTCATTACTCCAGTCATCCTTGCCGTCTTCTAAACTTAGGTGTGACTCGAATTCCAGTCACTGAGCGAAATCTGAATGGGTTATAGGTATGTGGGGGGAAATTACACGTGCATTGTGTCAAGGTGCCACAATTCCTAGAAATGATGAAAATATGCTTCATGTCAAATATCTTGGAACCATGTTCAAGATCCTCCACAGTATCGTCAGTACAAATGTGTATCCATGTGACACAAAAGGAAAAAGTCTCAATGCTTTTGCACACAATGTCCTGTACGATGTGTATCAAGAGGTCCCTGTGTGCTTACCAACCCTTATACTAGGGCAATTGACTCGGATAATCAAAGGGGATCACCTTGATACACTCCCATTTCCATCCCTCATATGCGAGCTAGCACATTTTGTGGGTCTGCCGCTGACTTCAGATAAAGTGCAACCAGAGGTATGGTTCGATCATGATGCAATTCAACAGTTGTACCTCTCCTCTTATTCCCATTCGGATAGTCCTGCTGCGGGAGAAAACAGTCAATAGCAAAATCCGCCAACGCCGTGGGGATCTAATCGGACACCGGTCCTTAGTCCTGAGTTTGTCACAAATCGCACGTCATCTGCTGAATGGACAAGCAGGGATTGATGAGCGTCTTCACAACTGCGAGAGGCGTCTGTCTGGGATCGAGGACAAGATCGATGCACTCCAGCATGCTCCACAACACGTCATTGACCTGCTGATGGATGGAAAAACTCGAGCACCCTAGTTGGTGAAGGAGTGTCGGTGTGAATGTGTCCATACATGGACAATGTGATTACTTTTTGAAGGGACAAAATGATTTTTTGTCTGTGATTGAATATTTTGGATTGTTCGTCCTCTGTAGGAGGAAAATACTTTTGTTTTGATATGCCACAGATGGGCTGAATATTTTGGTGGCTATGATTTTTTTAATGCTCTAAATTCTACCAAGCTTGGGCAGTTCTTTTGAATATTCCTTGCATGAATGATGATATATTTTTGTTGATTTTAAATACAGCCTGTCTAGTTGCTCATATTATTTACTAATGGTTTGTTTGAGCTTTCTAGGAACTGTCTATGGGATGCATGTTATGTGACAAATGATAATTGATTCTCTGCTGATTATTGAATGCCCATAGAAGTGGTTTTTTTTTTTGTGTGGTTTGGAGATTCCATGCTTTACAATGCATATCTATCTTGAAGTGTTTCACTGATTATATGCTCACATGGGAATTATCAGTCTTCCTATTGCCTTAATTCTCCCAGTTTCTTTAATGCCAACTTTAGTCATTCGATCTGTTATTGGTATATTAACCTTTGTCAATGACTGACAAAAAGGGGGAGAACAAATCCCACCATGAGAACACTGCTTGGTATATGGTTTTGAGCATGGTGATGTAGGTGATAGGGGGAGCAGCTGCAAGAAGATAGGGGGAGCAGCTACTTGGATTAAGATTATGTGTGAACTCCATAATATCTTTGTAAAATTGTGTAAAGATCATGTACACAATTTAGGATGTTGTTCTAGGTGTGTTTTAGGTGTTTTGTCATGTAATTGACAAAAGGGGGAGATTGAAAGTACTCTGGTTTGTCAATTAGCGTGAGAGTTGAGTCGGTAAGACAAGTGGGCTCCATATGAAGATCATCAAGCGTCTGCCTCAACTGGACGTGTGCTCCGAACTCATCAAAGGTAAACTTAGCCTCACATCCCATGTCCCAAAACACCCAAGTAAAAGCCTTAAAAGTCTTAGAATAACATAGGAATGTATGTCTGTAAACTTGAGTTTCAAAACAGGAAAATCTTCCAAGTTTTTCAGACAGTATTCGATGGTATCGAGTACACATCAATGGCATCGAACACTCACGTTCGATGATATCGAAAACCACTCGATATCATCGAATTAGGCCATTCTATGCCCAACAACCACAAAGTATTTTGGACAATATGTTCGATAAATCGAACAACATTTTGATGATATCGAAATTCAAATATCGATCACATTGAAGGAGAATCGATGATATCCATTTACTTTGAGCCTTGTCCAGCAACTTTTGGAAAATATCCTGACATTGCTCGAGATATCGAATCATCTTCGATATCATCTGAATTCAAACTTCGATGATATCGATATGCATTTGATATCATCGAATTCGGTCAAGTCTTTGCCCAGCGAGCTTCAGAGTAAAATCATTTAGAAAGATCGAGGACTCGAAACCATACTCGATGTCATCGGAATTCAAATATCGATGATATTGAAGGTATGAGATCGAATCTGGACAAAACTATTCCAACAATCTTATAAGGTAAATCATATGGGAATGACTGAGGAATCGATATTAGCTCGATATGATCGTAATTCAAATATCGATGAAATCGATATATGATCGATGCTATCGAAATGGATCAAAGATTGTCCAACAAGCTCTTTTGACAATCATATGAAAATGATCGATGTATTGAACAGATTGTTGATGAAATCGGAATTCAAACTCCGATGACATCGACGCCTTCTCGATAGCATCGATCCTCAATAAAAAAGTTCCAGGTATATTCTTTAGTGGAGTTCGTATCATCGAACCTTGCTTCGATGACATCGAAAGTATACGTTCGATGACATCGTAGAAGGCCTGATGATATCGAACTCAGTCAGAATCTGACATCTTTATTACCGTTGAAGCTTTTTGTCTATTTAAGGAGAGCTTGTTCTTGGTTGTGAGAATGAGAAAAAATAGAGAGCCTTGAGAAAGTTTTGCATACTATTTACCCTTAGCTCTTTTTCTCATGGAAGTTCATCCTTCAATCCACCATCATCATTGATATTAAATAGAGTGGATTGAGGAATGAACTTCCTCATCCAAGGATCATCCAGCTACTACCTTAATGACAAATCATTGAGCTGGGATACCTTGAATGCTTGAATGCTTGGAATCACTCCTCTAAAATAGGAAAACATTTAATAGAGTAGGATTCCAACATAACCTTGACCCAACCCGTCGCCTTTATTGGAACATCATCAAGTGTTACGGATCAAGGGAGCTGAAGAATCTTCATCATCAAGGAGGAGATCTTCATCAACGTGCTTAATGGGGCTCACCTACTTATCTGTAAGTCATTAAAGTCCAGAGACCCTGTTGATCATTCCTTGTGTAGGTTTGGGTCACAGGTGCTTCTCACCCCTTTCAAGTCCTCATAGGAGGCCTCCGATGGGAGAGTACATGTGGGTACTGTGTGTTGATCCTTGCTCTTGTGTATGGCATAAACTCTAGGTTCCTTGTGTGGATCCTTGGCCTGTGTGGCCTAAAACTCTAGGTTCCTTGTGTGGATCCTTGGTCTGTGTGGCCTAAAACGGAGGTTCCTTGTGTGGATCCTTGGCCTGTGTAGCCTAAAACGGACGTTCCTTGTGTGGCATAAACTTGTGCCTCTGTGTAGGCATGTTAGGTACCTTATGTAGGTCCTAGAGTCAGCCTTGTGTAGGTTGTACTGGTTTGACGTAAACCTGATTTGAAACCTCCGTTAGTGAAATCCGGTACACTCAAGGGTTAGAGTGCGTCCGCCGGGAGTGGAGTAGGCATATAGCCGAACCATTGTAAAACGACTGTGTTTGAGATTGTTATTTGCATATTCTCTTATCGTGTTTACTTTGAATGATCACATGATGCATGATTATTTAGAATTGATAATTATCACATCTCACACACAGTTACTCAGTGCATCCATTATAGACTAAATTTATATACTGTTTAGATATTGAATAGTCTTGTGATTGGATCCTCTATTTGGCTTGGAGGCCATTAGAGTTAAGTTGAAGATATTTTGATAAATTGTTATATTAGATCAAGATAATGGTAATAGGATTTTAAATCGTCATAAAGTTTTATAAAGTCCTATTCATCCCCCTCTAGGACACTTTGACCTATTCCTACTTCTACTAGAGCAGTCATTACCGCAATTTCACACTTGAAGGTGAACTTTCCATTACATGATTAAGCCACACAATAAGCTGTTTTGTTTCATCGAAATTTGACAACTAAGGGTGCTTTATACATCACAACACTTACAATATTATTAACACATTTTCTCTTATGCTCTACATAAGATAGAAATTGAGACAATAGGGGCAAATATGATAAATTGGCAATTTTTAGACATTTATGGTTTGTGTTTGCCAAATAGATTTTTGTGAAAAAAGTGCTTAATTTAAGATATCAGGGCTTTCTTTTCCAGATAAATTATCAAATAGATTTTTCTGTACTTATTAAGTGCGAAAATTCAACACTTAATTAATTTTTAGTTTAACAAACAACACAGAATTGTCATGCATAGACTTTTTTATGTATGCCTCAACGATTGTGACATGCATGTGATGCATATGGGCTCAACGTTTTGGCAAAATTTGTGACAAGTGCTTTGGCATGTATGCGATTTTACTTAGTGGTATTATACAAAAGGATTTGAAACTCAAGGCATTGTTGGGCATTTAGCTATTAAAAGGCATCGTTAGTAAAGTATTTTGATTTAAATGACAATCATAATTTCATGTTCATGAAACCTGGAAACTGAATTAGAACACTGGAAAATAGGTGGGGTGATCGAGTCCCCTAGGTTGGAAGTACCTAAAGTGTGAAGGCGGGGCGATCGAGACCCTTGGGTTAGAAGTCCCTAAACTCCATTTGGTACCATTTGGACCTCCATGGATTGAGGCCGGGTGGGTGATCACATAGAAGAGTGAAATAGACCACTTATGTAGGCCAAGTGGAGTTGTAGTCTGACCAATTAACGTATGAATTGGTACCCTCATTGATTGAGGTCGGGTGAGTGAGCACATCTGGATGTAAGAAACCTCCTAGTGAGGCCGAGTGAGTGATCACATCTGGATGTAAGAAACCTCCTAGTGAGGCCGGGTGAGTGAGCACATTTGGATGTAAGAAAGATGTTAAGAGAGTTGAGGCCAGCTGTAGTAGCGTGAACCTGGTGTTCAATGAAAACAACTGCATTGATTATTGTGGTGAACCTTTTATTCATTGTAGCATTTGAAATTGCAGTAATGAGCCACAATGCGTCTAAGTACGGAATGCGGTGGAACTATTGAATGTAGACTAAGTCCTTGGGGGGGGGGGGGGGGTTTGATTAAGACCAATTAAAAATTATGCCAATTAAAAATTCTGATTGAATAACTTGAACTAATTTGCAAATTTGCAATTAAACTAAGACTATAACTCTAAAGGCTTCCAAGCCAATAAGCCAATAGAGGGTCCAATCACATAGGCTACACTAGATATGCAAGTTAAGCAACTAGCCTATATAAGATAATGTATATGAGTGTGTGGGATGTGATTTTAGTAAATCCTAAACATTTATCTAATCATGCATCATATTTAAACATCCAAGATACATAAGCATAATTAAATAAATGCGCAAATAGCAATCCCAAACACAATCATATATAGTGGTTCGGCTACATGCCTACTCTACTCCTGGCATCCACACAATCCCAGAGTGCACCAAATTTCACTAATGGAGGTTTTAAATAAGGTTCACCTCAAACCTTTACAGCCCCACACAAGGACTTTACAATTTATGCCCTACACAAGAGTAAAGGTCTTAATCCCGAACCTGATAGTTTAGGCCACATAGGCCAAGGTCCTAATCCCAAACCTAACCTACTCCCGAACCCAACAATTTAGGCCACACAGGCCAAGGTCCTAATCTCGAACCTAAGATTTATGCTCTAGTCAAGAGCAATGGTCCTACTCTTAAACCCAACAATTTAGGCCACACAGGCCAAGGTCCTAATCCCGAACCTTCGTTTAGGCCCACCGGCCAAGGTCCTAATCCCGAACCTTCGTTTAGGCCCACTGGCCAAGGTCCCACACTAGGCACCTACCGTTTAGGCCCACCGGCCAAGTTCCCACACTAGGCACCTACTGTTTAGGCCCACCGGCCAAGGTCCCACACAAGGCACCTAAGTTTAGGCACACAGGCCAAGATCTCACACTAGGCACCTAATCGAGTTTGTGGATAACAAACTCTTAGCCTCAATCCTTCACAAGGAAGGAGGCTAACCTTTGGACTCCTAACAATGACACTTGTCGGATTGAGTCCCTTTTTGTAGCTCCTCTTGGGTTGCTTGATCTCCACTTTCCCGTGCTTCAATCAACACCCCAATGCTCCCCTGATCATGTTGCAGTTGCTTCGCCAAGGCTTCAGCTCCACAATCAATCTCCTTGCATTTGATTCTTCTTCAAGATGACCAAGGTGATGAGAGTAGGTTAAATCTCCTACAACTAATGGAAAGTTGTTTATCCTAGGAAATTCAACCGATGGACACTCTAGAGTATTATAGAGACTATAGATATACCTATAAGGTTGGTCTCAATACTCTAGAGAAGGCATGAAATCATGTTCTTCCTTAATAGAAGCATGGAATGCTTGTTGAGTGATGACTCACAAGAAAGATGACATGAATTTCAATGGAAAAGAGTTATAGGCTATAGATTAGGCTTGGGATGCACTAGAGTCTTTAAAATTCCTTAATCCATGTTTTGTGCAAATTCTTACAAGCCATTTTTATAGACAAAAGCTTCCAACGGATAGAAAACGACTAGTTATCAGTGCTACCGAGTAGATTTCGGTGGTACCGAATTAAATCCTGAAGTTGCTGGATGAAAATAGTCACTTTCGGTGACACCGAACTTTGTTCGTCGATGGTAGTCGGCAGTGGCACATTTTGCTACTGAAATTTGAACAAAAATTTCTGCTTAAGTTCTTTGTCCTTTAAATCTTCAGCAACTTCATTCTTCCTTAAGCCAACTCTAGAATGATGGAAAATATGAACTTAGAATGACTTGAATAGATGATCTAAGTGAGTTTTCATATTTGGGTCCAAATCATCTAGAGTTTAAGGAGTTGTTTTGGGACAAGGGTTAGGATCCAAGGCCACCTATTTACCTGTTCTTGCCGCCTTGATGCTTTTGCTCCGCTGTGTCTTCGGTCTTCATATTACAAGGGCTCAACCGACTTTACGACACCACGACTCACATGATTGACAAACCAAGGTGCAAAAATGAGTGCACTAACAACATTCTTTCATGCATTGGTTTTAAACCATCTTGCATACTCATGATTTAAATAAATAAAAAAATCTTTTGCATTTGGATTTACTGTTGTTTTTGGAAAAGGTTAAGTAGAGGTTTACCCAATAGGCTTTTATTGGGATTTTAATTTCAGGATGGACACATCGTTAGAAGCACTCAAGAATGGAGTTGGGATTTCCTTAAATAGTTTCCTTCATTAACTGAATAAATATTGTATTTATGTGTGATTTTGAAACCCCTGTAACAAGTGTGGAAGTGAAATTGATCAATTTATCATTTGGTGGAATGAAATTGTGTTTTTCTTTCTTTAATTGATGTGTTGAATGATGAAGTTTATGCCCTTGGAATCTTGAGAATGTGAACTTAGCAGACTAGTGCCGCCTTCGACACGGTATCATAGTAGAGTATACCCAGATGCTGGGCTCAGCCACTTAATTGTAGATGTTGCCCGAATTGTTGATAAAGTCAATTAGGAAATTTATCCTCCACTAAAGATATGAGCTTCCGAAGCCTAGATGCTCGTAGAATCCTGCCCATCTACGGACAAGCATGCATGCCAACACGATGTGTATGAGGACCAGGCTTTCCATCAGGTCGGCAACACTGACTAGATGTTCTGGCTAAGAAATAGGCTGTTTCACTCAGGCCATGGTTTACAATACCAACAGATGGATAAAACAATTTCTAGCCATCCATTTGTTGTGTACTGTGGCTCACCAGAGTGAAACAGCCTGAAAACATTTTTTAATCATTATAAAAAGCAAGATTTTTAGGTCATAAGATCTAAGCAATGTGTCCCCACCAGATGGAAGGCTCAGATTTTGCATGCATCTACCATTTTGGCATTTGTGCTAGTGTGTACGATTGGCATGGATCATATGCATGGGGGTATGGATCACATGCATGTAGGCTTAGCCTCTATTGTTATTTGTTGATTTGAATGTTGTTGATCTCATTACTCTCAGAATCTTGAGCTGCTGTTCTTAGCTTCTGATCTGCTTATTTCATCTTCAGCTTCCTAATTTTTTATTTTTATTTTTTTACTTTTAAACTTTTCTGATATTACTGTTCTTTTGAATATTGTACTTTCTGTAGCAGTTATGTTTACTGGACCTTGATTCTTTATCCCTTGCATTTCTTAGCATGTTCTGTGAGAACTTATTTGGAAGTCCTTTGTTCATCATGCCTAGCTCTGAAAGGAGTTCACTGCATTTTATTATCTCAAGTATTACTTTCTTTATAGAGAAGAAGGTTAATGTGAATCTGGGTGAGAATTAAAACTAGTTGATCTGAATCCATTCAAGCGTTTTAGTTCTCATTCCTTGTTGTATTCGAGGCCGATATCTCTCATTTCTCATTGAAGCAGAGAGTCTGGGAACAGGGAACAATGATGAAACTGCAAACACACAGAGAACAATGGTGAAACTGCAAACACACACACACACAAAATGTTTATGTTATAAGTGTACTTCGACATATAATTATTATTTTAATTTTTTTGATGATTTTGATTCTAAATGACTAAAATAGGAATTAATTTTATTTGGCAAAGGAATTTGGAAAAAGTAGAATTAAAAAAAAAATTAAGGTGATATAAATTATGAGAACTCCAAATATTGATACAAACCCATGTTTCCACATGATCAAAAACCTAGTTTATCATTCGATTTTTTTTCAGCATTTCCAAGTCCTTCATATTTTCTGTAATGTTATCATTGTAATTTTTTTTTTTTTTCAAGATTTACCTAATCCTTATTTCTGTAATGTTCCCTAGTTTTTAGTAACCATGTATCATGAATATAATATAGATCATCACTTCACTGTTCTTGTATAGGCATGCCACTATATCATGCCTCTCAGAGTTGCTATGTTTGGCTTGGATGGGAAGTCTCTGAGATGTCAACTACCATAAATTTGTGAGTGAACAATAAGTTACTGCTACAAAGGTGAATGGGAACTGGGAGAGGAGGTTCCTCCACTCACACCCATTTATTTTATTTTCTGGTAGGCGAGGTATCTCCTAAGCAAGGCTGCGAGTCATTTAAAAGAAGTACCAAGGTGAAACAGTAATCGAGACTGAGATGTGGCTCTATACTAAACTGAGTCAATTAAATGAAAAATAACCAAGTCTTGAATTGGATACATATCTTCTGAGGTGATCAAGCCAGCGAATCAAAATGTTTAATTGGTAAAACTGACTGCAATATGGTGAGATAAGTAGCACATTCTTAGGATAAAAACTGAGCAACTGATGCTAGGATTTGAGAAACACATGGGAAAAGAATAAACTTTTTCAGTCAATCAATCATTCTCATCTCTATCTTTTTCAGTCAATCATTCGTTCTCATCTCTCTCAAAAGTGGGGGAAAAAAATGAAATGTTCTCTACAAGTCTATATGGCTATCTTTAGTTCTTTATAGCTTTGTACATAAACTGCTACTTAATTCGAAAAAGCTCAGAAGTAACCCTATTGGTTAGAATGGGAAAATAAAAATAAAATCCTATTGGTTCCTGCAAGTCTACCTCTAAAGAAAGATCCTAAATACAGCAAATGGAAATCCAAATCCAAGTAAATAAGCTACAATGTGCAAGTGAAGACTTCTAAAAAAATCACATTGATGTTTCTCTTTATATCAACCATCTGACTTCTCTAAGGGTTGTATGCACTCCACAGTTTGATTAGAGCTCCTCAAATAGAGAATCTAACCTCTCTAAGGGTTGGTGTATGCGTTTGACACCATCATTCAGATTGTATATCCAGCCATCTGATTGATCCAATGGTCCTACGAGTCAATTGTACCCTAGGATAGGACCTGATTGGATGTGGGTCCTGCAGTCCAACCTGATCATATATTTTGTCCAGATTTGTCACCAGACCTTTTATATGATCTAGATCCTTGATTACAGTTGGTCAAGAGTTATTATCAGACCCTTGATCTGATCTAGATCCTTGATTTGGAAAATCTGGACCTTTGACGTGGTCCAGATCTTCAATTTGGGCGGATGAATGGTTCAGTTCTTAAATCTGGATGGTGTGATTTGTTGGATCTTTGGGTAGGACCTTTGGACGGGCTTATGTTGGACCTGATATACAGACTGATGGTTTGATCTTCAATCAGCTAGCTTGAGCATCATGGATGCATTGATGAATTTCCATCCACCTATTTCAGTCAGCAGATGCTTCTTCTCTGTTCAACTTCACTTTGGACTGATATTTCTAAATCAACAAAAAACACAAAACCTCAACTTTCAAGTTCATCAGATGTGGCCACGTGTATATTCCACATATCTTGTGTTTCAGTACCGGTGTTCTAGGGTCCTTTTTATTTGAGTTCATTTATTATCTTTGTTGCAGTTGCACAAATGAAATGTAACTATTGGTGAATTTATTTATTTATTTATTTTTGAAGACATAAGGTGTCCCTGCCCCTTTTGAGGCGAGACTATTCCCTGCGGATACACCCAATCACCCATGATCACGTGTATCGGGTAATGCGGAGGGGAGTCAAACCCACACCTGTAGGTAGCAAACCCACGGTGTTGGCTGCTCGCCCAAACCTTATTGGGTTTATATTTACTGGATGCTTAGAACTGTGAATGAATCTCCCTTTTCATCACATTGACTTTTCACTAAAATATGCATTCATCCTTTTGGAGTAGGCAAAAAGGGAATAAAATCTGGAGATTAGTTATTTGTACATTTAGGGCCTTTCTGCATGTGGGGCTCCAATAAAATTTGAATTAGATGGCTTAGCTCAATCCATTTTGTGTTGAGCAGGAAGCGAAAGAAATGACTTGGAAAGGTGTGCCCTTTTGATGTGTTTCTTCTTCCCATGCTGTTTTGGGAAAATAACGCACTTAACTATTTCAAATGGAAATCTTTGAGGATCAAAGTTGTATGAAAGTCGGCTGTTCATCCCCTTCCAAACCGTCCCTTAGTTATTCTGGATTGCAGATATGAAACCTGCCTATTTAGAATCTATAATTGACAGGGTGCTTTTGTATTTTGAACGTATCTCCTTTTTTGTTACATTCAGTTCTTATAAAACATGTCTTGTTCTTATGGAATGAAACATATGGAGATACAGTATTGGTCAGCTTTTTTAATTATTTTCCTTTTTTAATTGATGCAGAAGTCACCTTTGTATTCAAAATGGTTGGTGCTAATGATAATGATCAGGGTAGTTCGCAGACATCCTCCAAGCGGATGAGAAGAAAATCCGTAGTTTGGGAACACTTCACTGTGGAATCACTGGGTGGTGGGTGCACCAGGGCATGCTGCAAACGTTGTAAACAAACCTTTGCATACAGTTCTGGTTCCAAGTTTGCAGGTACGAGCCACCTCAAACGGCATTTGGCCTTGGGAATCTGCCCCAAAAATCGGCATAAAGAGAAAAACCAACTGACACCTTATACTCCACCCGCTAAAAATGGTGGCAGTGTTTCCGATCCACCGAAAAGACGCTATAAAGGGAGTCCCAGTGTGGTCAGTGAGTTTGACCAGGATCGTAGCCGCCAAGATATTGCAAAAATGATCATTGTGCATGAGTACCCTCTCCACATTGTTGAGCATTCCGGTTTCATTACTTTTGTCCAGAATCTTCAACCTCAGTTCAAGATGGTAACCTTTAGCACCGTTGAAGCTGATTGTTTGGCCATTTACCAGAAGGAGAAGCAAAATCTGATGCAGCTCATGGGGACGATCCCTGGACGGATTAGCCTCACTTTGGACTTGTGGACATCTAGCCAGACTCTAGGATACATGTGTGTTACAGGGCAGTTTATTGACAGTGATTGGAGGTTACATCGACGAATTCTCAATTTCATGGTGGTATCCTCTCAAACTGGGAATATACTTACTGATGCGATTGGAACTTGCCTTTCAAATTGGAATATGGAGAACAAGTTATTCTCCATCACTTTAGATAATGGTTCTTCGAATGATGGCATCAGTTCGAATCTCAGAGACTACCTCTCCAACAAGAACGCGCTCGTGCTCAATGGTCAGTTATTTGTGGCAAGTTTTGCCCACATTTTAAATCTGGTTGTGAAGGATGGACTAGGGGCAATTCATGATATCGTGTACAAAATCCGCGAGAGCATAAAGTATGTGAAAACATCACCGGCCCATGAGGAGAAGTTTGCCGAGGTTGTCAAACAATTTCAAATCCCGAGCACGAGGAGCCCATCCCTCGATGTTCAGACACAATGGAACACAACATTTCTCATGCTGCTGGCTGCATTAGAACACAAGCAAGCATTTGTTTACCTGGAGACATGCGATTCGAACTACATGCAAGCACCGACAGTGGATGAATGGAAGAAGGTTGAAACCCTTTGCAAATACTTGAAAGTTTTGTATGATGCTGCAAATGCCCTCACGGGAACGCCTAACCCAACTGCCAATATCTACTTCCATGAAGTATGGAAGATCAAATTAGAGCTGAGCCATGCAACAACAAGTGAGGATCCTTTCACTCGTTCCGTTGTTGGGCTAATGCATGAAAAGTTTGATGGTTATTGGAAAGACTGCTGCCTCATCTTAGCAATTGCTGTTATCATGGATCCACGCTTCAAGATGAAACTTGTTGAGTTTAGCTACACGAAAATATATGGTGAAAATGCGGGCACATGTATCAAGGCCGTAAATGATGGAATTCATGATCTATATCTTGAATACATTGCGCAGCCACTCCCATTAACACCCGCTTACATTGAGCAAGGACCAGCGCCCAACAATGGTGGCTTGGAAGGAGGAACTCTTCTTACCAGTGGTGATGGGCTTCTAGACTTTGACGTGTTCATATCTGAAATGTCTAGCAACCAGCAGACAAAGTCAGAGCTTGATCAGTATCTTGAAGAATCTCTCTTGCCAAGGATCCAAGAATTCGACATCTTGGAATGGTGGAAGCTGAACAAACTCAAGTACCCAACGCTGTCAAAGATGGCCCGTGATGTCTTGGCCATTTCAATGTCAACTGTAAGTTCTGAGTTCATATTCAGCACTGAAAGCCGAGTGCTTGATGACTATCGCAGTACATTGCGGCCAGAGACGTTGCAGGCCGTTGTTTGTGCGAAGGACTGGCTCCAGCAGCAAAATGAACTAGTTGAGCCAAGTGCCATTGTCAAAATGGAATTCTGAAACTTGCAGTTGTGATCACTAGATGCTTCAGTTGTTTTTTTTTTGAAAGATAACCACTAGATGTTTCAGTTGCCACCGTGATGATAGTTATTTGGGGCGATGGCAGGCTTCCCATCATGTTTCGGTCTTTTAGATGTATTAGTTTCTTACCTACTTAGTACAGATGACTTCCTGGTACTAGGTTTTTTTTATTTTATTTTTTAAATTCATCTCATCATGCTTGCTCCAGTAATTTCGACTTATTAGTGATGGTAGAGAATTAACTTTCATGGCAGCTGTCTCCTGATTGCATAAACGGGAATGAAGGAAGACAGCTGCAACAACTGGTATCTCCTGCAACAGCTGAGCTCCTTGGCCCAACTGTGTTGTGTGCATGACATCTACCCTATCAATCAGGTGCGTGGCTTGATGTTAGTTCCTGTGGCTAATCCACAACTTAAAAGTGGGCTACGCCACAAGGAATAATGGAGAGGAGACAACCATGGGTTTTGTATGTGGGGCCTACCATGGTCTTTTATTCCATCCCGACCCATTCATCAGATGTGAACCTACTGAACAAAAATTTAGGGGTCTGTTTGGCCGGACCAATCCCATGGGATTAGGAGGGATGGGATGGGATGAATTTTAAGGTAATGATGGCGGTGTCAGCGAGTTGCTTTTAGATCCATGGGATCGCCATATCCGAGGATGAGTACACCCCGTCTGTTTGGCTCGCCCTGCATATCCTGGTCTAAGGTGGTCCTCGTGTTTGGATGTGACATGGGATGTAATGAATCTACTTGTGATCCCATCCCATGCCCGTTTGGATATTGGGTCAGAGCAGTCGGGTTGGACTAAAAAATTCAACAAAGCAATCACACATACCGCCGTGCGATACAGTGCACAGGTCAGGCCGACGATCACGCCCTTCCTACTGGTTCATTTGCGACCACACCACATGATCTCAGCCATAAGCAAAGACCGTACAGTCTGCACACGTGTGGATCTCCTATATCGAATCCGTACGGATGATTGTGATCTCAGCCACAGGATGTCATATTTATATGGATGAATTTGGCTTTACACCCCAAATAAAATAAACTCAGATGGACATTTTTATGCGGCCTACATTGCAAAACGAACGATCATGGATTCAATTTGCATCCGTCCATCTTAATGTATTATTCTACCACACCATTGATCTAATGACTGAACTGTTCAGATCGAGATCCAGGAAATGATACATTTAAAATATGCACGTGCAAGCTTGCCTGATGATCCCTGTATGGGTTTTCAAAGCCGATGTATTTAATGGAAGCACACCCATGAAATAGAATTCACTTGATGAGACTCATGTGCAAACATACGATAGCCTATAGACTAGTGGACCCCACCAAATGACTAGCCATTGGGGCAAAATCTATCTCAAGGTCAAGCACATGTAGTACTGTAGCACCTACGATGTGAATATACTCATGTCATGAAATCATTAAAATTAAACAAGCAGTTCAAAGTAAGAACTCTCAAAAACATTATCAGTAATATCTATAATTTAATTATAATATATAATGCAAAAAAAAAAAAAAACCCATAATTCCAATCAGGAGTGCCAAAAATCTCTCTGTTGCTGAAGGGCGGAGATCATCAGTAGACGTGGGCCTAGAAATCATGGCTCGAGCTGTCTATTGGATAGACGATGTTGATGAATGATGGACATCAACTGCGTCCACTGATGTGGCCACATATCCCAATGGAGATCCACGTCCATGTGTCGTCGGTGCACTTGTCAGACCGAAAAAATTGTCCCAGCATGCCGTAGCCTCTCTCCAATTCTTAAATGCTTGATGATGGCCCTCACTGTATCCCTCGACCTTGACTTGCGCATCATCCCATGTAAGATAAATTCCTGGCTGATGCCCAACCAAGACAACGTAATATTTTTCCTTCGCCATCTGCAAAGAGTGGTCCATTATTGCAATGAATACTAACAAATTTTGAATCCTATGCATTTACAATTTAAAAGGCACATCTAATCGTCCAAAAAATATAATCTCTAATGAAACGCAATAAATAAGTTTGGGGAGCATACCTCTTCTCCATACGAAGTGTGTGGTCCTATCAGAAAAAATAATACATACCAAAAGCAATTGATCCAGAATGAGATTAAATAATTACATAACTACATGTCATCCCAAGAGCGCTCTAAAGCTAGTGGATAACACTGTCCCTACCAAATATGAGAAATCCAAAAAGAAAATATCTGAAAGTTATTACATGCCCCAAAAAAAAAAGTGTATTGTAGCAATTCTTCCACCACCTGAAATATTATATAAACCGTACCCAACTTTCAAAGTTTTGAAATCCCAAAGATCAGCAGCCATCAACTAGAACCACTACCATCATTACCCTTTAAATCGGACAGAGTTCTTTTAAGCCAATCAACACGACGTTCCGACCGTAGAGCAACAAAAAAGGATGAAAGCTTCTCATCCTTATTCAGGAGCTGACCAACCTCAATAAACTCAATGTTGGTTAGCCCCTGAACCTCTTCAAGTATGTCTAAGACCCTATTCGTTCAGTTGACCTCCTTTCCAAGTCTGAAGTTACGCATAGCCTTTACGACAGTCGTGAGAGACATGCCTACGACATCACAAGGACGAGCTAGTCGCATCCTTTTTGTTGTCGCACTCCCACCACGACTACTGTCAGATTCGGTTATACAACTAGGAGTGTCCTGAAACGGCCTATTTTTCCTTGTTTGTCAGGTGATTCATAAAGATTTTCTTCAGAGAGGTCCACAGTAGCATCCGTGTTATCGTTAAGCTCTCTACACAATTCGTTCAAGTCTCTATAAACACGAGATAGGGATGCGGCAATGTTCCTACTTCCTTGCGCATATCGTCCCGTAGCCTGGTCAGACCTGACAATCACTGCTAAATCATTCATCCTTTCAATTCACTTGCCACGCAACCTCTCAGCTCTCGAATGAAACTACAAACATACGATAAATTTGGCAATCAGTGACTGTCAGTTGACCATCAACGTTTTTAACAAAAAAAGTTTCAGGATTCGTTACCTTTAAATACTCCTCCCAAACATCGTTTGAGGCCGTCACGACCATGCGCTCACTGTCCCAACTGAAGCCGCTTGCAGCCAGCATGTCCCTTACATCGCCGTACTCCATCTTGTGATACCTCAATCTGTTTTGGACATTTTGTCAAGTGACAAGGATTTGTGTACGTTTATGGACCTAGTCGGCAGCCGCTTGATAGGCTTCTCTTTTGAAGCCATTATCAACCTTTTGACCTAGCGTAATTTGCTCAATCAAGGTGTCGAACAAAACTTGATCCATACTTCTAGTCCATTTGATCTTGGCAGCGCGAGAGGAAGGCTCTGCGAGGGATTTTACGGATTCTCACGGGGTGAGTAACGAGTCGGTAGAACTGGGTTACGCAGCGGTGATCGCGTCGGAGTCGGTGTAGAACCTCCCCAATTGTCCGACATATCACCTATGTATAAATGGGAAGGCAGTTACACAAAGAGAATCATGTGGATACAATATGTGTCAATTAGAAGATTTCCCAACATTATAGACAAATAAACAGTAGCTGATGTTTCAAGAAAAAAAATTTTCAAATTCACATACAAATAGCAAAGGGTAACATTTCGAACTTGTACATAAAACGAAGTAATCATTAGTTCGGTCATCAATTGTCATTATTTTCACAAAAACTGAGTAGGTCTTTTGAATCCTACTACTGTTTTGGGCGTCTGCCCACATGCGCTCCGCGATCCTATCATGAGTTCTGATCCACTCATCCTTTTCTCATTAAGTAACTTGGACTAGCCATTACCTTTCATCAATTGATGATACCTCATTTGGGGCAGGATTGGCCTCAACGTCACCCACAGGTACACCTATGTCACGCAAGTCTTGGTTCGATCTATCTTCTCTTTGTATGAAATTATGTAGCACACAACAAGCAACGACAATTTTAACCCGTGTATCGAAATGATATTGCGTAGCCGTTTTTAAAATTGGAAATCTCCCCTTCATCACACCAAAACATTGCTCAATTGCGTTTCGCAATTGCGCATGTCGATAGTTAAATAATTCTTTCATATTCATGGGTGATCTCCCGGTACAGTACTCTTGCAGATGGTATCGAACTCTACGTGAATGAGCGTAACCTACGTCGATGACGAAGTATTTTCCTACACAATTGCAGGAATGATTCTTTCAGTCTTGCATCAAGACGATAATATACAACAACTAATCCGTGAATGATAATGAATATTAGTTACCGTGGGGCACAATAAGAGGATCGTCAGATCGCGTCAGGGCATTATGTAGGACCCTCGCATCCGATGTTGAACCTTCCCATCCAGCTAACACATACAATATTGACATATCAAAGGAACAAGCAGAAAATATATTCTGCGACAAGATACCCTTTCAATTGCGGAAGCTTGCATGTTCTGATGTTGGTTTGTGTGCCAGAATATGTGTCCCATCGATTGCACCTATGCAATCCTATAGTGGAAGAATTTTCGAGCTTATAAGATTAGTATGAATGATATAAATTTTTACCTTTAGATTAGCGAATGAACAGTTGGTCCATAATGATATTTGGAAATAACTGGCCCATTGTGTATTTGATTGAATCTCATTCGGTGTTTGTGTGCCGGCTTGCTTAACATAATCAGGGTATAGGGAGACAACTGCATCTAGAACTTGGTAAAAGTGACAGCTTATAATTTCACCAGAATGACAAAATCTGTATCCTATCACACGATTTCGGATGTTGTGGCCGACTGTATGCAGGAACACGACTAGTTGTTCCTCCAAACTAACGTTACGTGTATCGCGTAGGGTCGTCTTCTCACGCACTACTTCACATAGATGGAAAAATGCATCTTATTTCATCATAAGTTGAGTAATGCAATCCCTCACCTGTTCGAATAATAGAATTGATAAATCTGCACGCGCATCATCCCCTAATGGAGCTGGTTCTTTAAACATGTAGTGTCGATAGTATTCCCTAACGGTTGCAACACATGCAACCATTGCAAGAACAACAATGGAATCTACCATCTCTTCCTCATCTTCATCATCCATCATCTATCTACTACCTACGTATACAAGTGGAAGTAGAAGACTTTAAAATTAGTGTGTATGACCATTGTTAAGAAGCCAACACTATAACAACTCAATGCTATGTCGAGTTCATCAGAATTGATAGTTAACCTTCTTTTTTTTTTTTTTTTTCAATGTGGACCAATATGCAAGTTTCTTACGGGTTCTAAATATTCGAAACATTAATAGTGTTTAAACCATAAATTCAAAATCTATCTCAAATCGATGTCAATGCATCCACAACGGTGTTTGAAGATGTAGCACAACTTGTCTCAGTCAATGCATACATACCTGCATTGCTGACTTACTTAAAGCGCAAGATCAAATACAAATATGCCCATCCAACTCTTTGGCCCCTTTATTGATTAGATGAAATCACTCCAACATACACAATGAATCTTACTTAGACAGTGATTTTGTGATCACTGTATCAATGCAGGTTTTGGTCTAGGTTCCCATACAACAAGTACATCGAATCAGATTGTTAAAATAACATTCCCAAATAACATAATCATATATTCAAAGTCAGCAGAATTCAACACAACAGAATGATCAAGAATGAATTATATTACAATAATACCTACGATGCATTTTTGCCAGCAGATTTTTTATCTTAATTTCATAAAAAAAAATTATAATCAGCTAACAATTATATGAAACGGTATCCTGAAATCAAAGGTAAGAAGAAGTGAACATACATCTACTGGTTGTTTATTTTTTTATTTTTTAGGAACTCCAGCTAATAATATTATTCAATCACACTGATAAAAACTATTAAAATGAATACAAAAAGCTTGAAATGTGCGATATAAATAGTTCAAAACCTATTGCAGATAAGTGAGACATAAGAAACAAAAACAATATTTTGGGGGCGCCCAATCACAATGGTGGGCCCCACAAAAAAAATGGAAGGTTTCTACGGTGGATGCCCCTGACCCCTTTGTTCCATTTGGTGAGACCCACTTGATACCACCCAACATTTTCATTTGTTGTGACCCACTTGACTTTTGGATCGGCCTGATTTTTGGGCTCAGTGCCAGTCATTGGGGCAACCTGATGGACGGAGTGGATGTCATGCAAACATCATGGTGGGCCCCACACAACTCGACTCCATGGTAACTTGCCTCTGTATATGTCTATGGAAAACAGTAGGGTGGGATGGTGATGGGCTGGCATGGCATAGGGAGGCAGGATATACATTCAAGAACCAATCCTAATTTCTTGCTTTGATTCTTGTTTTTGTTGAACCTCATTGATTTCTAGTTTGATATTAAAGGGATATTTTCAATTTTCTATGATTTATTGTGACTCAAATTACAATAGATGCTGTGTTATGCCCCAAACTCCGAAACCGGGCTCACAAAATTCCCAATCGCCAAATCCGGCGCTGATGGCCTCCGTAGTATCCCATTCTTGGCTCCCGACACCTATATGCCAGATTCTGATCCTCGGGTCCTATAAGGAGGATTTTCAGTGTGAATTTTTTTGAATGGTTAATCTGTTTACGCGGTTACACATTTTGTATATGGTTCAACACATATCGAAGAGACGAACCTGTTCGACATGTCACACATATATGGTGCATTAACTCAATAGTAATGAAGGAAACAATAGCAAACTCCAATAGTTCTTGCATGCATCTAGAAAAATTGTATGTCATGCGTATGAGCAGGCCACAACTCGTGAGTCTACTGCGTGCCAGGAGTAAAACACATCTTATCAGGGCACCCCGTAAAGACATCCAAAACAACCATAGTCATGTTATCATAGGTGAGTAGGTTATCAATCAAGCATGTTGTATAACTATACAAGTTATCATGAACATGATATCAATAATAGACATGTCACTCAACAAGCGACCATGAATCATTAGAATAGCCAATCATCATGAACAAGATAATCAAATTTTCTACTATATGACATACGATGGAAAGGCAATGGCAAGGTTGATGTGTAATCGTTCGAGTATAAGGATATAATAAACCAAATGTCATATACTGAGGATGCAATGCAATATGCAAATCCTGACGAATCCACGAATATGTGGGACAAGGTTCTACCTTCACCGTGTGTGCACAGTAGCCTGCCAACCACTGGTAGCTCACCCAGGCCCGCTAGGCCCCGCCCACTCATATGTGACCATAGTGATGGGGCGTCACAATATGTCATATGCAGAGGATGTAACGTAGTATGCAATGCAAAAGAAATGACAAAGTTGGAGTGTGTAGTCGGGATGATAGTACGTGGTATCGCAAGCTGTGGGGTTCATCACAAGGGACTTCTATCTAACCCAGTCTCATACCTAAATTTGGATAGCTAGACTCGATGTGGTAAACTCCTGATCTCAGGTTGGTCGTGCGCCCAATCGAAATCCTGGCCATTGCGAAGATACACATAATGATTTGGTTGCACACCACTAGCCCGAGCGGATAGTGAATGAATGAATGAATGAATGACTGAATTAAATGATGAGTATGCAACTCCTGCTCAGTAATTACACATATCAGTACAGTTCCTCTCTAGATATTACCAGGGTCTATGTAACGCCCTAAAAATCGGGGGTCGAGCATAAACTCAACTCCCGAGTTCCAGAACATCACTTATGCAACAAAATGAATGATGATTGAATATTGACTGTATTCGTGCATTGAACATGAGTGAGATTAAGCCAAAACAGCATATCATACTCCAGAGACAGTTAAATTTGTAAACGGAAGACTATGATAGATAGATAAAATATATAAACTATGATGAGTCTCCAGAGTGTGATAACATTACCAGGTTAAATAATTACAAGTACAGTTCTAAAATATACCAAATGTGAGGAAGTGTAATGTTTCCTGTCCCAAGTACCATAGCCCCGTCAATACAATATCAGGTCTTCATTGACCTGCTAGAGAGATACAGATAGGAGAACTCCTCCTATCATCATAGAAGTAGTCCGGCTCTGCTTCACAAGCATCGCCATCACCTGAAGCTCAACAAATCTGGTTGGTGTGTACAACACCGTCCCGTAACATGGGAGTGAGTGATCAACTCGGTGGAACAGTAAAACATAGGTTAACATGTTATCAACTCAGTCAAGCAATAATGATAAAGCAGTACAATCAAACAATTCTAACTACTCTTATTTAATGCAAGTATGAAATGACATGATGTATGCCCTTGCCAAACCACCCTCATGCGACATCATCTTACGTTCGCGGATGCATACCTCCCTCAGTGTTCCACATCTACTAGGCACATGCGGTATGATGATGAGCATGATTACCGAGTTGTTATTAGTCCATTTCAAACAACAGTATTGGGAAACTAAGGTACCTCCCTTGTATCATTCCCAAACATGATCCATTCTAGGGTCGTCAGTCCTAGTTTATCTCATACGATATTATGGTTTGAGAGGCATAGCGAAGGTATCACAAAGGGCTCGTCACCCATCAGCACGGATACAGATCTCACCGTATGCGGCTCAATTGCTGGCCGTCAGCTCGAATACAGGTCTCACCGTACTCGACTCAATCGCTGGTCGTCAACTCGAATATAGATCTCACCGTACTCGGCTCAACTCATGCTCTAGTTGCTGTGAAGGGCTCGTCGCCAATCACAGACCTTAGAGTATACTCGAAGACACTACAGAGGACACGTTGCCCGTCAGCACGAGTACAGGTCTCACCGTACTCGGCTCTCGCCGTAAGTATCGACAGCTCGAATATAGTGTCCCATACCACCATAATCGGCTCACGAGTCTGGTTGCTCACTGGTCACTACGGGAGGCACGTGGCCCCAGCGTAGGCCGACAGCTCGACCACGGTGTCCCATACCACCATGCCCGGCTCATGAGTCTTAGCGGATTGAGGTACCATGGTTAAAAGGGATTTCACTGGTAGGTTTGGTACCCTAGGTTCAAGCAGTAGCGTCCAAACATAGTGAACATACATAAGACAGATCGGGTTACTTGACAAGCTCGGCTATCTCGAGCGCACAACGAGTTGAACGATATGAAGCGCATAAGCACCTCGCGTGGTCGACCACTATCGTCAACCGAAGTACGACTCGGGTTCGTCGAACACATCTCACGTGGCAAATGAATCATAGCCACGAATTCAATTCTGGTACCGATTGTCTGGACTATAATCATAACCCCAAACACAATCAATTGCAGATAGATAAAGCAGTAATGGATCAAGATTCTACTCATACAATCAAGGTCTGGTATTATCCGTTTAGGGCTGCCAAGGCTGTTGCACGCACTCGTTGCTCCACTTCCCCATCACCCATGACGGATCATACAACGTAAATATAAATTTAAACATATGTATTACATAGTTAAAATCATAAAGCAGTTGAGCATGTTATGAATCACAACACAAGCATGAGTTTGTACATGTTCAATTCCTAATCACACAACTATCCAAGGAGATCATACAAATAGTTAAAAGAGGTTGAGAATCATATCTCAGCACCCTTATACATTACAATTTTCTAACTACTACTCGAGACATTTCAAGAAACACTTAAACAAACATACATCAACATACATGACATATGTCGAGCACATAGGCATTAGGCCAAATCCTTTCACTAGGGAGTTGCCCCAATCATAACACGCGTACACCCACGACGGATAGTCATGGCAAGCAGGAATCCAAGTTCCATATTTATTCAGTCATTTCCACAAACACTTGGGCCACACATTTTAGCATATATAGTGTATATTGGCCGTGGCGTGATTTAGGGCAAATCCTTTTGTCAAAGGGGTATCGCCAATACAACAATCATGAATCCATGACAATTAGTCATGGCGAGCACGAATGAGAATTCTATACTCATTCAGTCATTTTCACAAACACTTAGAATACACTATTACAACATACATGGTGTATGTTAGCAAAACATGTATTAGGGCTATCCTTTAGCCAAGCGAGTATTTTATCCATGCATAATATATTACTACAACAAATAATCATGATAAATACATCTCCAAAATTTATACGTATACAGTATTTTCTAGAATACGCAATTTCAACATACATAGTGTATATAAGTAAAACATGTATTTAGGCGAATCCTTTTGCCCCATAAGTATTTTATCCATATATCGTATATCCATATAACAAATAAACATGTCAAACACATTTTCAAAAAATATACGAATACCGTACTTTCTATAAATACCTAGAGTATGTAGAATTCCATATTTTTCATCTTTAATCGAAACGGAAAACAGACAGCACTTTGTACATGTGCAATTGCATGCAGATCATGAATCTATCATTATCTGACATTGAAAGCGTTGAAAACCATAACCTATACACCTAAAGTCCGCACCTTTTGTCGTAGAATCGTAACGGAGTCGATAGGTTTGCTAAGCTTCCGTATTCGGCGGTTTGGCAACCTATAGAACGAAATAGGTTAGCTATTTCATAACCTACAACTGTCTAAACCCCAAAACAGATTAGGGTTAGGGTTTCTTACCTAGAAATGACGCCGGAAACGCTGGAAAAGCTCTGAGAATCAGGCAGTGGAGCCCGAATAGCGGCTGGGAAGAGTGGCAGGGAGATTCTCCCACTGCTCCCACACTTTCTCTCTCTTTTCTCTCTCTCAATCTCAAATTCGTATGGCTGCCATGAGAGAGGGTTTAAGGTCCTTATATAGCCTAAAAATTCACCGAAATAGACTTATGTTCAAGGTATACTTACATTATAACCAAATCGGCATTGTTTCAGCTCAAAAGAGGGTTTCTGGCAGGCCTCCTTGAGCCAAAGGTCGGACTTAAGCTCACTAACGCTAGATCTACGTTCTATTAAGTTTTCATTTCAGTGGGATTTCCAGATCACGCGTGGCAGACCAGTTTCTGTTCAACGGTCAGCGGATCTCGATCGGAGATTCCGAGTACATGTAAATGTGTATGAAATTTCTCCTGATCCGAGGGTGTAATTTGGTCTGATTCTGACGGTCCAGTTGCTTAATACTGATCCGCAAGCGAGTGGTGCCAGATTACTATTCAAGATATTTTATTTTAAATTAATTTCACATTTCTCACACTCTTCACTCCGACCTCAAGCGAATAGCGCTGGGACACTATCTGGATTTGTTTTCCGAGATGGTTGTCAAGCCCAGCGAGGCGGTCCTAGTTCCTTAACTTTGTGTTAATCGGACTTCCGACGTGCGGTCCAGATCCGATACGGAGTTTCGAGATGCTCCCGACCAACCGGGTAATTAGATTGATCCTAGCTTTTCGGGTAACCTAGCGTCAATGATTCTACAAGTTTTGGGTCTTGCAGATCGTATTTAAAGTGATTGGTGCTAATTTCCTAGGCACTCTAGTTTAACACTAGCTAAATCTCACTTAATTTCTAAAGGGTTTAGTCCTGTAAGATTTCTGTCTGAGGTGGTACCTAGGCCTTTGTAGATTGTATATAAAGTGATCCAAGTTATACTACTTAGCTAGTTTAGGATAGTGTCTAGGATGAAAGTACTTTGAAAATTTTAAAGAAAAAGGTGGTGAAGGGTGGAATTTGTGAAGAAAATGTTTAAGGAGCGATTTTAGACTGTGGATTTAGTTCTGACAAGTTAATAAGGTGTTAGGATCGACCCATCGCCTAAGGACGTCTAATCCCAGGTTGACAAAAATTCGGGAAGTTACAATCTACCCCCCTTAAAACAAAATTTCGTCCCCGAAATTGGCTAAGGGTAATAAGGGAAGATTTCTATTATTTCATTTGCCTAAGACTTATTGATTCCAAGTTTCTACGCGTGGTAGGGTATGTACCAGCTGGTTCATTTTAGTCTACCCCCCCTTAAAACTTAATTCTTTATCCATTTCTCATACCCTGATGGTTTGCTACAATTTATTTCTTTACCTATTTGGAGTCTTAACGATAATTCCCACAATTTAGAGTAAGATAGCTGTTTTCATTGTTTGACCAACACGGAGAGACGATAATAGTGGGATCGATCCCGATACATCGATCATCTACCTGACCAGGGTAGAAGGCTCATCGTATCCCTCTAGAAATGTAGGGAGTGTCTATCATTGAAAGGCTCAAATTGTTTATTCTAAGGTTGCCCTTTAGGTCTTAGTCTAAGAGAGTCCTTGATATTATCTATGTCTAAGGAAAGGGTGAATCAAATCTTACTAAATCATCCTAAAACGGTTTCTCATAGTAGAACTTGCTAGGGCTTCTATAATGTTCGTATTCATCGAGCACCGTTTCGATCCTGGGCCAGTCGGGTAGGGTCCACCACGTTTCCGCTGCGCCACCCAGATCAAAGAGGTGTATTAGGTGACCTAATTAGATTGGGCTCATAATGTTCTACTCCCCTTAAAATTTTATTTTCACCCTCAAGGCTCAAGAGCTATGTCCTGATCCGTATGTCGGAACAAGGTGTAATTTATAACCTATCCTTGACATGAAATGGGAAATACATTGGTCTGCCTTTCATCGACGATGTGTACTATGGCATTGATACCTATGGGTATTGAGAGGAGCTAAAAATGATGGGTAATGTGGTTGATGTTAGGGGCAGGTGTGAGTTTGAGGCAAGATGCCTAATTCTACCAAGGGGTTTTGTCGCGGTCCAGACTTATCCTATTTAATGATGTCTGGCTTAACAGGCAGGCTATCTTTCTACGTTCATAAGCACAATATGTATGCCGACATGGCATGCGATTTGAGACCTAATTCCTAACTAATTGTTGCCCATTTGGGTAATTCCTTGGGGCCTAAAAGAAAATCTCTATTGGCTATATGTTCTTAACACTTCTCGAAGACGAAGTTATAAACTTTTAGTTGTAAGTGGTCGGGCCAACACGGAAGGAATGTTGTATAGTGGGTCAGAATCGGATACATGGACCTCCTGCCTAGCTAGAACAGAACGTTGCCATATCATTTCTTAATCCTAGTCGATCCCGACCTTCTGCTTGATCAGAGCATAGGGTTCATTGGTCACTACCAGGATTGAGAATTCGATTCAAACCGCGAATACCTCGCTTATATGTAGTTTCTCTACTCCGTGTTCCCGATTGTACTAAGTCCTCGAGAAGGAAATTCTAAGGGATGTATTGATTGGACCTAACATTGATTGGACCTAACATTGAATCCAAGGGATATATAGGTTTTCTCTAATCGTGAATAGTTTCTACGTCAAACAAGCTCCCTAAGAGTTACTAAGGAAGCCTAAAGTATTAAGGGGATTCAACAACGGAACGGGGTCTCGCTCCAACCTATTCAAGCCAACTAACTACGTCTATCACTCAATTATCTTAGCATTGTTAGTCGTTTATATTTCTTAGTCTAATCAGCAGCCTAGGCTTAACTTATGAGCAGCGGTAATCCACTAGTTGTAATCTAAAGTATATGCTTATACATCAGATGATTTTATACCCTTTTTAAATAAAGAAATTGTTTTATCGCCTAGGGTCAAAGTTGTCTAATTGGAATTGGGTTGCCGGAACTCGAATTTAACTACGCACGAGCATTTCACACATGTTCATACTAGCTAAGAGGATCATGGGGTTTACATTATTAATTTGTTGGATTTCCTATATGGTCAGGTCTGTTGAAAACTAGGAGTACCACCCTAGGTCCAAAACTCTAAGGGTCATATTTGTCAAACAACCATTTACTCTAAAAGCTTAAGCTATCAGAGTGTGGTGGGTTAATGTATATCAAGGGACTTTATCACTTCAACACTATTTGGCCAGTGGTCTTAAGTTGTATTAAATGGGACTGCATCACTAATCCTACCTCGGGATTGGGAGTGGCTTGTTTGGTAGGAGGGTGAGAGGGGATTAAAATTAATGGTATAGGTTTTGAAAAATGAGCCTTGTGTCGGAAAGTGTGAGATGGGATTTCCAAATCCCAGGATAATGAATTTCTAAGTGTACTTGAAGAGGGAATTTCGGAATTTACTTTTAATTACACACACTCCAAACATGGTATTGGAAAACATGGGATACACTAATCTAGGAACCGTACCCTACACGTACATTTATTATTACTTATACAATTCTATCCACCTTAAACTCACCTAATGCAGTTGGCCGAAAGGGCCCTAGCGTCCTCGAATAAAGCCATGGAAAAATGAAGGAAGGGAGAAAAGGGCTGGGATCATTGGTCTCCACGGATTGGAAGCTCAACAGGTATTGCAGGGGCCCAAAAGAGAGGGGTTTACGAAGGAGAATGGAGAGAACAGGTGGGTGAGGAAGCTCCCACGAGTTTTGAGTTCCAATGGGCGTGTGGGGGGTCCAAATGAGAGAAACGAAGAGGGAAAGGAGAGGAGGGCTGCAATGCACGATGGAAGTGAGTACACTATGGTCGAAAACAGTAGAGAAGAGGATTGGAAAGGCGATTTGCGAGAGAGGGCAGCAATGCAAGAGGGAAAAACGGCTTGGGGAGGGCGTTTGTGATGGAGGTGCGATTTTAGGTAATGAAAATAGGTCGGGAGTGGTACCAGGGGGTTTATAAAACCCCCAAAGTGAATCGGCCAGAGCGCCGGACCCGGCCCAATCCAAAAAGTGGCGAGGCCTCGCCGACCAACTTTTTGATTTTTGAAGGGGGGACCCATGGGCGTGTTCCCCAGGCCCCCTAGGCTCCAAAAAAGTATGGGGCCCACCTTGGTTCCCTCTGGAAGTGCTCCGTTTGGCCCCCCGACCCCGATTAGCTCCATTTCGGGTAGTTTCGGGATAATCGGACGTAACTTGCAATACGGAATGAGTTATCTGACGTAAAATATATGAATTTGGGGTAGAACGAGCTAATGAAGCCAACCAGCCTGGATATGTCAGGTTGCGCAGCCCAGAATTGTGAGAAAACCCTCCGATTGATGGTCGTTTCCCCGTTTCAATTTCGTTTTACTAAAATAGTAGTTTTAGCTTGATTACTCTTCCTCCGTTGGGTTTTAGGAGTTGCGCTCATCGCGCAAAGAGCTTAGAATAATTAGGAGAATGGTTTGGTGAAGCCAAATAGGACACTTACTATTTTTAACTGAAAACCTTGCACACTAGTAGACATCACGACCCTAGTAAGTCGCGAATTCTAGGAGTTTTAGTTGTAGTTTGTTTCTGATTTCATTCCCATTACTTGGTATCCCTATTTAAAGGGTTGTGAACTCATTTTTAAGCATTCATTAATCAATTTTGAATGTATTAGAATTTATTTATATTGTCTGCTTTCTTTCCTCATGGATTCGGGAAGTCTCTGTGAGGAGTCCAGAGAAGCTCCGAGGATTCGGAGTAGTTATCATCATCACTCTTATCCCGTATTCTACCAATTTTTAACGGTTGGGGTGAGGTGGATTGTAATCTAGATGCATCTATAGACGGTCTAGGAATGTTTTAAGGTCGACCCGTGCGACCATGGTTGAATACGGACTCGATTTCGGCGTTCGACTTTAGTGAACTTCGCCGATTGGCGAAATCGGAATACCTATGACTGTTTTATGTTCCGTCGCTCCCTCCTAAGTCAGAGTGCGTCAGTGTGCGTCGTGTGACCATAATCCAGGTCCGGTTTAATCCAAATCATGCTTTGATACCATCTGTAACGCCCTGAAAATCGGGGGTCGAGCATAAACTCAACTCCCGAGTTCCAGAACATCACTTATGCAACAAAATGAATGATGATTGAATGTTGACTGTATTCGTGCATTGAACATGAGTGAGATTAAGCCAAAACAGCATATCATACTCCAGAGGCAGTTAAATTTGCAAACGGAAGACTGTGATAGATAGATAAAATATATAAACTATGATGAGTCTCCAGAGTGTGATAACATTACCAGGTTAAATAATTACAAGTACAGTTCTAAAATATACCAAATGTGAGGAAGTGTAATGTCTCCTGTTCCAAGTACCATAGCCCCGTCAATACAATATCAGGTCTTCATTGACCTGCTAGAGAGATACAGATAGGAGAACTCCTCCTATCATCATAGAAGTAGTCCGGCTCTGCTTCACAAGCATCGCCATCACCTGAAACTCAACAAATCTGGTTGGTGTGTACAACACCGTCCCGTAACGTGGGAGTGAGTGATCAACTCAGTGGAACAGTAAAGCATAGGTTAACATGTTATCAACTCAGTCAAGCAATAATGATAAAGCAGTACAATCAAACAATTCTAACTACTCTTATTTAATGCAAGTATGAAATGACATGATGTATGCCCTTGCCAAACCACCCTCATGCGACATCATCTTACGTTCGCGGATGCATACCTCCCTCAGTGTTCCAATCTACTAGGCACATGCGGTGCGATGATGAGCATGATTACCGAGTTGTTATTAGTCCATTTCAAACAGCAGTATTGGGAAACTAAGGTACCTTCCTTGTATCATTCCCAAACATGATCCATTCTAGGGTCGTCAGTCCTAGTTTATCTCATACGATATTATGGTTTGAGAGGCATAGCGAAGGCATCACAAAGGGCTCGTCACCCATCAGCACGGATACAGATCTCACCGTATGCGGCTCAATTGCTGGCCGTCAGCTCGAATACAGGTCTCACCGTACTCGACTCAATTGCTGGCCGTCAGCTCGAATACAGATCTCACCGTACTCGGCTCAACTCATGCTCTAGTTGCTGTGAAGGGCTCGTCGCCAATCACAACCTTAGAGTATACTCGAAGACACTACGGAGGACTCGTCACCCGTCAGCACGAGTACAGGTCTCACCGTACTCGGCTCTCGCCGTAAGTATCGACAGCTCGAATATAGTGTCCCATACCACCATAATCGGCTCACGAGTCTAGTTGCTCACTGGTCACTACGGGGAGGCACGTGGCCCCAGCGTAGGCCGACAGCTCGACCACGGTGTCCCATACCACCATGCCCGGCTCATGAGTCTTAGCGGATCAAGGTACCATAGTTAAAAGGGATTTCACTGGTAAGTTTGGTACCCTAGGTTCAAGTAGTAGCGTCCAAACATAGTGAACATACATAAGACAGATCGGGTTACTTGACAAGCTCGGCTAGCTCGAGCGCACAACGAGTTGAACGATATGAAGCGCATAAGCACCTCGCGTGGCCGACCACTATCGTCAACCGAAGTACGACTCGGGTTCGTTGAACACATCTCACGTGGCAAATGAATCACAGCCATGAATTCAATTCTGGTACCGATTGTCTGGACTATAATCATAGCCCCAAACACAATCAATTGCAGATAGATAAAGCAGTAATGGATCAAGATTCAACTCATACAATCAAGGTCTGGTATTATCCGTTTAGGGCTGCCAAGGCTATTGCACGCACTCGTTGCTCCACTCCCCCATCACCCATGACGGATCATACAACGTAAATATAAATTTAAACATATGTATTACATAGTTAAAATCATAAAGCAGTTGAGCATGTTATGAATCACAACACAAGCATGAGTTTGTACATGTTCAATTCCTAATCACACAACTATCCAAGGAGATCATACAAATAGTTAAAAGAGGTTGAGAATCATATCTCGACACCCTTATACATTACAATTTTCTAACTACTACTCGAGACATTTCAAGAAACACTTAAACAAACATACATCAACATACATGACATATGTCGATCACATAGGCATTAGGCTAAATCCTTTCACCAGGGAGTTGCCCCAATCATAACACGCGTACACCCACGACGGATAGTCATGGCAAGCAGGAATCCAAGTTCCATATTCATTCAGTCATTTCCACAAACACTTGGGCCACACATTTTAGCATATATAGTGTATATTGGCCGTGGCGTGATTTAGGGCAAATCCTTTCGTCAAAGGGGTATCGCCAATACAACAATCATGAATCCATGACAATTAGTCATGGCGAGCACGAATGAGAATTCTATACTCATTCAGTCATTTTCACAAACACTTAGAATACACTATTACAACATACATGGTGTATGTTAGCAAAACATGTATTAGGGCTATCCTTTAGCCAAGCGAGTATTTTATCCATGTATAATATATTACTACAACAAATAATCATGATAAATACATCTCCAAAATTTATACGTATACAGTATTTTTTAGAATACGCAATTTCAACATACATAGTGTATATAAGTAAAACATGTATTTAGGCGAATCCTTTTGCCCCATAAGTATTTTATCCATATATCGTATATCCATATAACAAATAAACATGTCAAACACATTTTCAAAAAATATACGAATACCGTACTTTCTACAAATACCTAGAGTATGTAGAATTCCATATTTTTCATCTTTAATCGAAACGGAAAACAGACAGCACTTTGTGCATGTGCAATTGCATGCAGATCATGAATCTATCATTATCTGACATTGAAAGCGTTGAAAACCATAACCTATACACCTAAAGTCCGCACCTTTTGTCGTAGAATCGTAACGGAGTCGATAAGTTTGCTAAGCTTCCGTATTCGGCAGTTTGGCAACCTATAGAACGAAATAGGTTAGCTATTTCATAACCTACAACTGTCTAAACCCCAAAACAGATTAGGGTTAGGGTTTCTTACCTAGAAGTGACGCCGGAAACGCCGGAAAAGCGATGAGAATCAGGCAGTGGAGCCCGAATAGCGGCTGGGAAGAGTGGCAGGGAGATTCTCCCACTGCTCCCACACTTTCTCTCTCTTCTCTCTCTCAATCTCAAATTCGTATGGCTGCCATGAGAGAGGGTTTAAGGTCCTTATATAGCCTAAAAATTCACCGAAATAGACTTATGTTCAAGGTATACTTACATTATAACCAAATCGGCATTGTTTCAGCTCAAAAGAGGATTTCTGACGGGCCTCCTTGAGCCAAAGGTCGAACTTAAGCTCACTAACACTGGATCTACGTTCTATTAAGTTTTCATTTCAGTGGGATTTCCAGATCACACGTGGCGGACCAGTTTCAGTTCAACGGTCAGCGGATCTCGATCGGAGATTCCGAGTACATGTAAATGTGTATGAAATTTCTCCTGATCCGAGGGTGTAATTTGGTCTGATTCTGACGGTCCGGTTGCTTAATACTGATCCGCAAGCGAGTGGTGCCAGATTACTATTCAAGATATTTTATTTTGAATTAATTTCACATTTCTCACACTCTTCACTCCGAGCTCAAGCGAATAGCGCTGGGACACTATCTGGATTTGATTTCCGAGATGGTTGTCAAGCCCAGCGAGGCGGTCCTAGTTCCTTAACTTCGTATTAATCGGACTTCCGACATGCGGTCCAGATCTGATACGGAGTTTTGAGATGTTCCCGAGACCAACCGGGTAATGAGATTGATCCTAGCTTTTAGGGTAACCTAGCGTCAATGATTCTACAAGTTTTGGGTCTTGCAGATCGTATTTAAAGTGATTGGTGCTAATTTCCTAGGCACTCTAGTTTAACACTAGCTAAATCTCACTTAATTTCTAAAGGGTTTAGTCCTGTAAGATTTCTGTCTGAGGTGGTACCTGGGCCTTTGTAGATTGTATATATAGTGATCCAAGTTATACTACTTAGCTAGTTTAGGATAGTGTCTAGGATGAAAGTACTTTGAAAATTTTAAAGAAAAAGGTGGTGAAGGGTGGAATTTGTGAAGAAAATGGTTAAGGAGCGATTTTAGACTGTGGGATTTAGTTCTGACAAGTTAATAAGGTGTTAGGATCGACCCATCTTCTAAGGACGTCTAATCCCAGGTTGACAAAAATCCGGGATGTTACAGTCTAGTACACTCTATACCAGCTTGCTGCCCTTATCTAAGCGCACAACTGGGTAAGTGGAAGAGCCATCACTATCCGCCTGCCAATATCGGGCCCAACTCGTCGATAGCGGACCGATTCCTCAAGCTGGTCAATCTTAACCTAGACATTGCCCCCTTACTTAGGCGGGTAAGGTCACACCCCCTTCCAACCGATCACGACACAGTAGGAGATGCGGCATACTAGTATACAGCCCTCGTGGACTCATACATCTACTCGGTCTCGACGTTGGAGCATCCTCCTGATACCATAAGGGTTCGGGGACTTTCACCCAAGGACATTATTGCGCCCTAGTGCTTAGAACCAAGTATTTTCGGTATTCAATCCTGTCATCCACGATATGCCTGTGGAAGCTACGACCTTGATGTCGCTAGGGTGTACAGTAATCACGTCACACAAATGTGAGATGCATGAGTCACATTATCAAGTCATGTAGCAATCTTGCGCGTACCGCGCGCTCATGTGGGGCAACTCTATCTATTAGGGAGTCCCATAAACAATCGGCCCAATGACAGATGTTATGATCAATCACTCATAACAAGCATGCAATGATGTGCATGGGCATGTATCATGCTAGCATATACTCAGTGTGTCCTACTCGACTAAGTACACTAGCATGATTATCAGATATAAACAATAATCAACCTAAACACAAGAATAGCAATGTGATGCGAGGGTCCATATATTTAAGTGTCTTCAATAGCATACTGAGGCCCTATACCTCTTGTGAATACTTAACAAATGGCTACCAGGGCTCCTATAACTCTCCCATACATAAGGTGGATAAGTTATGTTGGTACACAAGTTCTAACATGTATCATTAATATCATAGACATCATTCAACATCAAATTTATCCTCATAACATGTATCATGCAATCATGTGCATAGAGTACATAACATATAGGGATTTACATGCATCATTAATATCATGGCCATTGTCCAATACTATCATTATACATGCCCTAGGCATTAGTTGTCTATCATGCATAAGGTTATCCTTACGTCCACCAATATCATTTATTTATCATTATCTATGCATCAAGTAAAATATGGTTTTCTTATCCACATTATCATCACGATAATCAATACGTGCATTATTATCACTTGGATATCAAGCATGGTAGTCAATTAGCATGTTTTGTCATCATGCACACACATATATATATATATATATATATATATATATATATATATATATATAATATCATCATAATTACCTCGAGGGTCATTTTCACTTCATGATTAACATAAACAATGTCATAAGTGTTATAAATAATTACTCATCCATCAACAATGCATATGCTCTAATTCACCATCCATTAAATCATATCTATCATTTCAACCAACAACTCACATTCATCATTATCATGTTACCATACATGTATCATCATCTCATCCATCACTAGGTGCATCCTACCTAGTGTGACTTCCACACTGGACTTGAACATTGTAACGCCCTGAAATTCGGGGGTTGAGTATGAACTCAACTCCCGAGTTCCAACGCATCACTTATGCACATACACAATGTTGGTTAAATGTTGTCTGAGTTAGCGCAATAAACATGAATGAGATTATACCAAAACAGTAATTCATACTCCAGTTCAATTGTATAAAGGCAAGCGGAAGACTGAAATTTTATATTCAAAATATGTAAAGTAACAAAATTTTCTGAACTCCAGAGTATGAGTACTAACTGAGTACCAATATACATGTATTGTTTCTAAGTCAAAAACCAAAATACAATCCTCAAGAGAGGCCCTGAAAATCCCGCGATGCAGCTGGCCTAAGCAAAGCCGTCGGAATACTGCATAAAGGAGAACTCCTCCTGATCCGCATCAAAGTCGGGCTCCGGCTCCTGAACCAAGGCGCCATCTACACCTGCGACAGAGTCTGGTGGGTGTTGCAAACACCGTCCCGTAACGTGGGAGTGAGTAGCTAACTCAGTGGAACATTAAAGCATAAGTTAACATGTTATCAAATCAATCAAGCAGTAATGATAAAGCAGTACAATTCAAACATTTCTAACTACTCTTGTTAAGTGCAAAAATGATATGACATGATGCCGTATGCCCTTGCCAAACCATCCTCAAGCGACATCATCTTACGTTCGCGAATGCTTACTCCCTCAGTGCGCCACATCTACAAAGCACATGCGGTGCGATGATGCTCATGATTACCAAGTTTTTATTAGTCCATTTCAACCAACAGGATTGGAAAACTAAGGTACCTCCCTTGTATCATTTCCAACATGATCCATTCTAGGGTCGTCAATCCTAGTTATTCTCATACGATATTATGGTTTGAGGAGCGTAGTGAAGGCATCGCAAAGGGCTCGTCACCCGTCAGCGCGGATACAGATCTCACCATATGCGGCTCAATTGCTGGCCGTCAGCTCGAGTACAAGTCTCACCGTACTCGGCTCAATCACTAGCCGTCAGCTCGAGTATAGGTCTCACCGTACTCGGCTCAACTCATACTCTAGTTGCTGTGAAAGACTCGTCGCCAATCACAGACACTTGGAGTACACTCGATGATACTACGGAGGACTCGTCGCCCGTCAGCACGAGTACAGATCTCACCGTACTCGGCTCTTGCCGAAGTATCGACAGCTCGAATACAGTGTCCCATACCACCGTATTCGGCTCACGAGTTTGGTTGCGCAATGGTCACTACGGGGAGGCACGTGGCCCCAACGTAGGCCGACAGCTCGACCACGGTGTTCCATACAACCATGCCCGGCTCATGCGACTTAGCGGATCTAGGTACCATGGTTAAACGGGGATCGCCACTGGTAAGTTTGGTACCCTAGGTTCAAGCAGTAGCGACCAAACAGGGTGAACACACAAATACACTTCGGTTTAGTTGACGAGCCTGACTAGCTCGAGCGCATCACAAGTTGAGCGATATGAGAGCGCAAAAGCACTCCGTGTGGCCAACACTATCGCCAACCGAAGTACGACTCGGGTTCGCCAGACACGTCCTTTGTGGCGATATGAATTTCAGCCACAACCGCAAGTCTGGTACCGAATGTTTGGACTATATACATAGTCCCAAACTCAAACAGTTTTCATTAATAGCATGTGAAGTAAAGCATGATAAACAAGCAATACAAGCATGTTAGTAGGCATGTTATAAAGCATGAAGTAAAACATGAAGTAAAGCATGTTGCAAAGCATGTTGTAAAGCATGTGATAAAGCACTATCCACATAGGGATGCAATGGTGTACACATTACAAGTGAGTGGTTGTGGTGAACCACCGCATGGAGGGGATCCTACATGTCTCCAAGGGAGTCGGAAATCCCATATCAGCGCCTATCTAAGGCACTAATACATAAACATGTACTCATACAAGCATTTGCACAAACACTTAGAATACACTATTCCAACATACATGACGTATGTTAGCAAATTTCGTGTTAGGGCTGTCTCTTCGCCACGTGAGTATTTTACCCATGTATATCATAATCATACAGCAAATAATCATTACAATTGTATTTCAAAATCCGCACATATGCGGTATTCTAGAATACACATTTTCAACATATTAGGCATTTACAAGCGAACATGTATTTTTACGATTTCTTTCGCCAAACTAGTATTTTATCCACATATTATATAATCATACATTAAATAAACATGTCAAACATTTTTCGAAAAAAATACGTATACGGTATTTCTACGTATATCTAGAGTATGTGAAATTCATATTCTACAACGTTAATCGGAACAGGAAACGGAAAGCACTTTGTACATGTGCATTTGCACGCAGATCATGAATCTATCATTATCTGACATTGAAAGCGTTGAAAAACGTAACTTATACACTTAAAGTCCTCACCTCAGCCCTTGGAATTCCAACAAATCAGCAAGGGTAGTAGAGCTTCTGTATACGGGAGTTTCCTAGCCTAAAGAGCGGAACCGATTAGCTTTTTCATAACCTACAACGATCTACCTTAAATCAGACCTAGGGTTAGGGTTTCTTACCTTCAAATGGGATGGACACCGCCGGGAAAACACCTGGAATAAGGCGGTGTGTAGCCGTGTGTGTGATGAGTGGAAGCAGCAGGAGGAAGATCGGCTACGAACTCCAAGCCTTTCTCTCTCTTTTCTTTCTCTCTCTAGGGTTTTTCTCCCAAATTCGTATGGCTGTGAGAGGGGCTGTTCTAAGCCCTTTTATAGCAAAAAACATGTCTAAAATAGACTCAGGTTCAAGGGTGGCTGCATATATAGGCATTTCGTCACTTTCCAAGCTCAAAAGGGATGTTCTGGTGGCCCTCCTTGGGCCAAACGTCAGACTTAAGCTCACCATCTATGGATCTACGTGGGATTACGTTTTCGACTCGATCGGATTCCCAGATCGCACGTGGCGGACCACTTTCAGTTCAACGGTCAGTGGGCCACGATCAGAAATTCTAAGTACATGTAAATGTTCCTGAAATTTTTCTTAATCCGAGGGTGTAATTTGGTCTGATTCCGACGGTCAGGTTGCTTAATACTGACGCGCAACCGAATGATGCCAGATCACTATTCCAGATATTTATTTTGGGATGGAATTAGTGTTTTTCACACTCCTCGCTCCGGATCGAAATAAATGGCCGTGGGACATCGGTCGGAGCTGATTTTTGAGATGATTGTCAAGCCCAGTGGGGCGGTCTTGGTTCCTTAGCTTCGTGTTAATCGGACTCCCGATGTGCGATCTAGACCTAATACGAAGTTTCGTTTCATTCCCGAGAGCAGACGGGTAATGAGTTTGGCTCTAGACTTTAGGGTAACCTAGAGTCACGAATTCTGCAAGTTTTGGGTCTTGCAGATCGTATTTAAAGCGATCCCAACGGATTTCATGGCTAACCGAGTTTAGTACTTAGTTAACTTTATTAAATTTCTAAAGGATTTAATCCTATGTGATTTATGGTCGAGGTGGTACTCGACCCAATGTACGGAAATTTACAGGTCGTTACAAACACATGCAAGGCATGGGGTCGTATAGGTCAAGTGTGAGTCCCACTTGGTGAACCAATAGGCCAACCAAGGGCATAAATGTCCAACCATAACGCTTTCAATGGTGTGAATCTAATTTCACAACTAAGTGGGCCGCCACATTCCACCAACTAAAAATAATGTACAATTTCAAACATAAAGGATAACATGCTAACATCTTTCATGTCATATATCATATTGGGCCCACTAGCCACTTTCACAACAAACCAAGAAAAAACTCAATTATCTAGTTATGCAATGTAAAATAAGTCTCTCTAAACGTGGTCCACTTGACTAGAGGTAGTATGAAAGGCATGCTGCCCCAGTAGCAATGGGCCTGCCTAACAGGCTTAAGGAAGGTTACCATTGTGGGTTCCTCATTCCCCCAACGATTTCTCTTAGTGTTGGCCCACTTGGGCCTTAGGGTTGCATCATTTAGATGGGCCCAAGGCCACCTATGTCTTAAGAGAATATTTGGGCAACAAGATCTGTCCACTAAATATTTTACAAGTTATACAACACCCATTTACAAAACATGTCAGGTGGACCTCATTACATGAAAGGTAAGACCCGTACAAGATAGCCCATACTAGATGACCCACTTAAGGTTTTTAAGCCTGACAATATCTAAGAGTAATTTTTCAGAGTTTAGATGCTGCAGTAAATGCTTTGGGAAGGTGGCGGATCCCATTGACGTGGCCCCACATAAATTCTATATCAAACAGACTTTTGGCACAAGGTTGGTTTTGGGCCATTTTCAATTTAGATTTATTATCATGTGGGACCCACATCTGGTGAAAGAAAGAATCCATATGGTATCTCTATATATGGGCTTTAAAAGGTATAAGGCAATCCTCATTGGTTTGGTGTATATAATTTACGGTGATGTCCCAAATATGGGTACTTGGACAAAATGTGGAGGAAACACAGTGCAGAATTAGTTTTGGCCCAATCTTGAG
This sequence comes from Magnolia officinalis, assembly GCA_021015155.1. NCBI lineage: Eukaryota > Viridiplantae > Streptophyta > Magnoliopsida > Magnoliales > Magnoliaceae > Magnolia > Magnolia officinalis. The sequence continues at coordinate 120,646 of JAJHSJ010002101.1, forward strand.
TATGTCCCATGATCACAGGGGACCACCTTTTAGTGTCCTATTAGGTGCCCTTGGTTCTACTATATATGCACTTTAAAAATTATAAGTTGGGACCAACTTGTTGTGCACACGTAATATTTGGTATAGGGCCAAACATAGGCACTTTAATTTTCTACACAACCATACCTGGCCCCATTTTGTGATCCACTCCCTGATCATGTGAGGTCTGATTTGACCCAATTAAAATATTATTTATCTATTCATTAGTATATGTTAAAGGTTCCAAGTGGTGGCCTACTCATATCTCCAGCATGTGTTCCACTACAGAGGCCCAAGTTGGTACAAAATACAAATAATTAGACAATTTTCAGAAATGGGGTATGTCACAAATTAGGGCCCAATTTCCAAACACTTAGGAAATCATTCATGAAAAAAAGGTGGGATATCCCAGCTCACTTATATAATGATTAAACATCCCCAAAGTGGGACCCTTAACTACAGAGTGTGGGGTTCACTATAAGGTGTCAAAGAGGCCTACATACAATACAGTTAAGTACTTAGAAAAGTTTCAGCAACAAAAAGTGCAAAGGAAATGAAATAGATCCAATGGCAAGTAGGGCCCACATGCTAGCAAACCATATATAAGAGACACAAAAATATACATGGGTTTCCAGATTGGATGAACTAATAAAATGCATAAATCACAAGTGATCCTACACCCAAGTGAGTCAATTAGAGGATGAATGTTATGTACACAAATATATCCAACATACACATCTAGTAGCACATGAAATATATTGATTAAAGCTCTACGATCAGATTCTCTGTTGGAAAATCCGATCCAATGGATGGTTTAGTGATACATCATTTAGGCTGTATATGGGTTTCCAACCATATAGAGCCTTGGATCCATCTAAACCACACATAGAAATTTAAGATTTGTCCTTACAGAAGTATCTATTGGTCCAGAAATTTCTAAATTTTATCATGAAAGAATATGATCATAAGGAGCATACATATGATTATTAACTATCTCAAGTAAGTTAAGAGTAAATATCAAATACATCTGATCGTTGGAATCACAGATATGGTCCAAACAAGAATGGTCATAAGCCCCCAAATACATCTTTCGTGTAAAACCAAGATCTCAGCCGTCCGAACTCCGATTGAGGCTTATATATACTGTTGGAAATCTGGTTCGATTTCTATGAATCTAATAGAACATATATTTTTAATACATTCATTAAAGGAGTTAGAAATGTGTTCGTTTAGGCAAATCAGAATCCTGCATGTGCTGCTGGACAACAACAAAGTAAACTTGATGTTACGGATGATTGGACCGTTGGATGACTACGAAATTTGGTCCAGAGTTAGTTAATATTGTGGTTCATATTATTCCCAAGTTTCAACTCTGATCTTAGCATGTTTGATTTTATATAATTTTTAGAACTTGCTGTCTAGAAATAAAAACATGATTACATATAAAGGGGGTGTGGGTATAATGTTCATCATGGTGGACCATACTGATATGGGCTACTTTGCTTACCACCATAGCCATAAATACATGCACACAAGAACTCCACACCAGTGGGGTCCACACATATCAAGAAAGTAAAAAAAGAGGAAGAAAGATGAGGATGAGGAGGATAAGAGGAGGGGTGTAGACTCACCTCAATGGATGGATGGTTGGATGATGATGTGTGGTCCACTACCTCTTGATCAATGGTGGGCCACCTTGGCCCCACTCTCTCTCACTCTCTCGTAAAATCTCAGAATTTTGCTAAGTATAGGAAAAAAAATAAGTGCAAGAGAGCTCCTACTCTTATATAGGGAATTGGGGGTTGAGGTGGCAAGATGATGGGGCAAGTTTATGGGATCTCATTGGTGCTAAAAGTGAGGTAGAATGTGATGTATATATGGGTAGCGGATGGATGAGGTGGATGGTGCTAAGCATGCATTGGCCAAGGTGGAAGAAATATAGACATGCATTGACTAATGGATGGATAAGGTGGGTTGTAGGTGATGCATGGGGGATGATGAAGTAGAGTGTTGTAATTGGTTGTTTGAAGTGATGTGACACAACTCAAGATATGCATTGGATGCATGTATAGGATGAGGTGAACATGAGCCATGATTAATTTCTAAGGCGTGGGAAGAGAGTTAATGATGAGTTTTGGGATATAATCTAATTTTGTCTTATAGTGCTTGTCTTATATGTACTAGCTTCTTATTTTGTCATGTAACAATTGTCCTATTTGTTGGTAATTTTTGTATTCTAAAAGTGGGCTTTAGGCCCACATGGGCTCAAGTCCAATGGGCCTAGCATAATAAGGTTGCTTGTGTACCGGATACATAATTTGGGCCTTACATTCGATGGGTTATATCTCACTGATGGAGCGTCGGGTTGATGAGTGGTTTTTACCATTGCGATCGCAACGACGACGCAGTTCACATGATAGGTCTTAAGGTCATCCAAAATAAATCACTTTAGTGAGTTTTCTATGGGCAGCGATGCTATGGTCTATCAACGGTGCGAGTTGGGACACGTGTGCACACGAGCGATGTTGCAAAAGACCGGGATCCCACATGCTGTGATAGCTTTGGATATCTTCTTTTCCTATTTTAAGATTGTGTGATTGGTAAATCCTGTTGTCACCATCATCCCTTGGGCATGGTAGGGTGATGGATTCCCTTCCAATAATCACAATACTCCTTCATTTAAAACTAGATCAACGAAAAGTTCAGAGATTTGATTTAATTGCTTTATCTTCCAATTGGATAGGATAAGATTCTAATTCCAATTGTGTTTCTTAAATCAAGTAAGGTAGCATCCTGATAGCTACAAGTGGATCCTTGACACTCTAGTTCCCACCTTTCAATTGATAGTTTAAATCAACATTATTCACAATTATTCTCTTTTATTCCAAATTTAGGTTTAGATCTTCTTCTAGTTCTAGTTCTAATTGTTTTCAGAATATGTACAAGTTTAGTCCCTATGGATTCAACCTCGGTCTCACCGAGTTATTACTACATCGCGACCCTATACTTGGGGTTGTGAACAAGTTTTTGGAGCCATTATAGGGGACTGTGGTTGCGTTTTTCTGAGATTAATTAGTATTGAAATTAGGATAAGATTAGGGTTTTTTTTTTTTTTTTTCTGTTATGCTTTTAATTTTGGATTTTTCTGAAATGTTTTTAGAAATTAACTCTGTTTTTTGTTTCGTAGGATCCTAACATAGAAACCCTAATCAGGTAACTTCTCTCCAACTCTCTCTTATCTTTTTAGATTTCTTATTTGTTGTAAGTTTTAGTTTTCTTTTTTTAGATTTTATTTGTTAGTTACTTGAGGGCTGAGAGTGTTTCATGCCCAAGTGAGTCTGTGATAACACTCTACGTCTCTTGAGTGAAGGAGGATTAGTTGAAGGGTTGCGTATCCATCACTGGATAAAACACCACTTGCGACCCGCTAAGTCAATATAAATGATGGCTGCATATTAACCTCAACACCCAGTTAAGGAAGCCCAGGATGAGAATGAGGTGCATCATGCACCCATGCCTAGTACTTTACGAGATTATTTACAACCAGCGTGGGTAAGCACGCCTTCCTGCATGATTTTTCCAGACAATATAGGAAATATGGATATCAAGTCAGGAGTGATCCAACTCCTTCCGAAGTTCGATGGACTTGAATATGAAAGTCCATATCTACACATGAAAGAGTTTGATGAGATAATAGCCACTTTACATTTTCTTAACGTGTCTGAGGACACGATCAGGCTGAAACTCTTTCCCTTATCCTTAGAAGAAAAATCTAAGATGTGGCTGCACTCACTACGACCACGATCCATTGGCGTATGGAACAACATGCCAAGGGAGTTTATAAAGAAGTTTTTCTCATACCATAAGATGAACACCATAAGGAAGTCCATCATGAACTTTTCCCAAAAGGAAGATGAGACCTTCTTTCAATGTTGGGAACGGTTCATGGATCTTGTCAGTTCATGCCCAAAACATGGCTTTGAAACATGGCGCATAACAAATTTCTTCTATGATGGACTGACATCTTCTATGCGCCAATTGGTCGAGAAGATGTGTAATGGGGAATTCATAAACAACAATGTTGATGATGTGTGGGATTACTTTGACAAACTTGTTGAAAATGCACAATCATGGGACATCTCCCCAAGACCTAACACCACTTCTAAGCCTACTCAATCAAAGGAGAGGGGCAAAATATATATTTTGAAAGAGGAAGATGATATAAATGCTAAAGTGGCCAATCTCACAAGGAAAATCGAGGCCATGGAACTTAAGAAGGGTAAGGCTGCAGAAGTTGTTTGTGGTATTTGTGCTTGCAACATACATATAGTTGAAAATTGCCCAACAATTCCCACTTTTTAAGAGATATTGAATGAGCAAACAACTACCAAAGGCCTTTCAAAGGACTCACCTCAAATACATACAATTCTAGTTAGAGGAATCATCCAAACTTCAGTTGGAGGAACGGACAAACTACTACTCCTCAAGGAATCCCTAACCAATTCTTGAATCAAGGGAAACCTCAAGAGGAACCGGTTCAAAATTTCACATAAACTCAAGAGCTCATCTAGCAAAGTATACTCTAAGTATTACAAAACCTTACAAAGGCTATACAAAGAATTGAGTCACACCTTACGATTGGGGAGAAAGGGACTTTTCCAGCCTAACCCCTCCCCAATCCAAAATCGCAATGTGAAATTAGCGACCCGAGATCTTTAAATCAATATGTGGAACAAGCTAAGTCTATCATCAGTCTTAGAAGTGGAAAGACAATTGACAAAACTATTCCGGCTAGGGCTCAAAAGCGTCTAAAGCACCCTTAGGTAACAATAGATCAATCAATTATACAGATTGAATCATTCTCTAATTCAGGCTAAACAATTGTTAAATCAAAGCATTCATTATACTCGAAGCACACAACAAATACATAAATAAACAACTCAAAGACTTTAAAGTAAAATCCAAGTCAATTTCCATCTATTATCATCATTCAAACAAATGTTATTGAATCAAATAAACTAAATATTGTAATTGAACTACAAGCTTCATCCTTTAGCCTTAGCTAAGAGATTAGCCTAAAATGGCTAACATCTTAGAAAACAATAAAAAGACAAACTGGATTTGAGGTAACGAAGAAGAAGGACGGCTCCGTGGAAGCTCCTCTACCCCAAGGTCTTTCTTATAAGCCATAATTTATACCTAGGAAAACTTAAAACATCCTTTAAATAGAAAAAAATTGCACTAACTTGAAACTGACTTCAAATTTATGTACTTTTGTTATGCTCGGTCACACCGACTGTAGCCATCGGTTGCATTAAACTTCACATTGATCGCATTGACTTGATCTCTCGGTTGTAGTCAAATTTCTTTAATATTCATCTGAAATCTTTGTCTCCCTTCGTTCACACCGAACTCTCCTTTGGTGGCACCTCTTGACAACCTCAAGTGCAGGGCCGCACTGTAGTAATAACTCGGTGAGACTGAGGTCGAAACCACATGGACTTTCTATGTGTGTGCTTTCTAAAATTGTAATGCCCTGAAAATTCGGGGTCGAGCATAAACTCAACTCCCGAGTTCCAACGCATCACTTATGCAACATAATGAATGATGATTGAATGTTGTCTGTATTAGTGTATTGACCATGAGTGAGATTAAGCCAAAACAACATATCATACTCCAGAGACAAGTGAGATTGCAAGTGGAAGACTGTGATAGATATATAAAATATATAAACTATGGTGAGTCTCCAAAGTGTGATAATGTTACCAGGTTAATGAATTACAAGTATAATTTTAAAATATACCAAGTTGTGTAAGGTCATCTAGTCGACATCCCTGTAACCCCGTCGATTAAGACACGACTCACATGAAGCCGCCAGAAAACAACATATACGAGAAATCATCCTCGTCGTCACAAAAGTCCGGCTCCGCCTCAAGAGTAGCGTCGCCATCTGCAATCAGACAAAGTCTGGAGGGTGTCCGGAACACCGTCCCGTAACGTGGGAGTGAGTGATCAACCCAGTGGAATAATAAATCATAGGTTAACATGTTATCAATTCAGTCAAGCAGTAATGATAAAGCAGTACAATCAAACACACCTAAATACTCCTATTAATGCAAGTATGAATGCAGTCATGACGCATGCCCTCGCCAACATACTCCCTCGTGCGACACCATCTTACGTCCGCGGCATGCTTTCATCCCTCAGTGCTCCACATCTTCCAGGCACATGCAGTGCGATGATGAGCATGATTACCGAGTTGTTATTAGTCCTTTTCATACAACAGTATTGGGAAACTAAGGTACCTCCCTTATATTATTCCCAAACAGTGATCCATTCTAGGGTCGTCAATCCTAGATAATCTCATACGATAGTGTGGTTCTAGGTCGTTGCAAGGGCTGCCAGGGCTGTTACACGGAATCGTTAAACCACTCCCCCATTACCTTATCAATACAGACCTAGTTTATACTCTGTTTACTACGGGAAGGCTCGTCGCCTCTCCGCAGATTCAGAGTATGCTCGAGGTCACTACACCGGGTACGGTCAGGGCTGTTACACGGAATCGTTACACCTCTCCCCCATCACCCATCAAAGCAGTGTAGGCTGACAGCTCGAATACAGTGTCCCATACCATCGTATTCGGCTCATGAGTCTGGGTTGCTCACTGGTCACTACGGGGAGGCACATCACCCCAGCGTAGGCCGACAGCTCGACCACGGTGTCCCATACCACCATGCCCGGCTCATGAGTCTTAGCGGATCGAGGTACCAAGGTTAACGGGGTTGCACTGGTAAGTTCGGTACCTTAGGTTCAAGCAGTAGCGTCTAAACATGGTGAACATACATTAGACAGATCGGGTTACTTGACGAGCTCGGTTAGCTCGAGCGCACGACAAGTTGAACAACATGAAGTGCATAAGCACTTCACGTGGCCAACCACTATCGCCAACCAAAGTACGACTCGGGTTCGTCGGACACATCTCGCGTGACGAATGAATCTCAGTCACGAATTTCAATCCGTTACCGATCGCCTGGACTAACTCTTAGTCCTAATCACATTCAATTACAGAACAATTAAAGCAGTAATGGATCAAGATTTCAAATCATACAATCAAATATCCAGTATTGTCCGCTTAGGGCTGCCAGGGCTGTTGCACGGAATTATTACACCACTCCCCCATTACCCTTCATGGCTCTTATGGAGTACAACTTAAACATGAATTTAAACATATGCATTACATAGATAAAATCATGCAATCAGTTGAGCATGTTATGAAGTACAACATAAGCATGAGTTTCTACATATTCAATTCCTGTAACGCCCTGAAAATCGGGGGTTGAGCATAAACTCAACTCCTGAGTTCCAACGCATCACTTATGCAACATAATGAATGATGATTGAATGTTATTTGTATTAGTGCATTGAACATGAGTGAGATTAAGCCAAAACAGTATATCATACTCCAGGGACAAGTGAGATAGCAAGCAGAAGACTGCGTTAGATATTTAAACTATATAAACTGTGGTGTGACTCCAGAGTGTGATAATGTTACCAGGCTAACTAATTACAAGTACAATTTCAAAATATAAAGGTGTAGTGTCATCTAGTCAACATCCCTGTAACCCTGTCGATCAAGACACGACTCACATGAAGTCGTCAGAATACAGCATATACAAGAAGGCATCCTCGTCGTCGTAAAGGTCCGGCTCCGCCTCATAAGCATCGCCATCACCTGCAGCTTCAACAGGGTCTAGTTGGTGTGTACAACACTGTCCCGTAACGTGGGAGTGAGTAGCTAACTCAGTGGAACAATAAAGCATAGGTTAACATGTTATCAAAACAGTCAAGCAGTAATAATAAAGTAATACAATCAACATTCCTAAGTACTGTAATTAATGTAAGGATGAGATGCGATTATGATGCATGCCCTCACCAACATACTCCCTCGTGCGACACCATCTTACGTCCGCGGTATGCTTTCATCCCTCAGTGCTCCACATCTTCCAGGCACATGTAGTGCGATGATGAGCATGATTACTGAGTTGTTATTAGTCCTTTTCATACAACAGTATTGGAAAACTAAGGTACCTCCCTTATATCATTCCCAAATAATGATCCATTCTAAGGTCGTCAGTCCTAGATACTCTCATACGATGATGCGGTTCTAGGGCGCTGCAAAGGCTGTCAGGGCTGTTACACGCAATCGTTACCTCACTCCCCCATCACCTTTTTAATGGTTCATCACTAAATTGATACAGGCCTAGTTCATACTCTATTACTACGGGAAGGCTCATCACCTCTCTGCGACTTCAGAGTATGCTCGAGGTAACTACAAATGGCTCGTCACCAATCAATGTAGGCCGACAGCTCGAATACAGTGTCCCATACCACCGTATTCTGCTGACGAGTCTGGGTTGCTCACTGGTCACTACGGGGAGGCACGTGACCCCAGCGTAGGCCAACAGCTCGACCACGGTGTCCCATACCACCATGCCCGACTCATGAGTCTTAGCGGATCGAGGTACCACGGTTAACGGGATTCCACTGGTAAGGTTAGTACCTCAGGTTCAAATAGAGGCATCCAAACATGGTGAACATACAAAAGACAGATTGGGTTACTTGACGAGCTGACTAGCACGAGCGTACAACCACTGAACGACATGAAGTGCATAAACACTTTGCGTGGCCTAACCACTGTCGCCAACTGAAGTACGACTCGGGTTCGTTAGACACATCCTACGTGGCGAATGGATCTTAACCACATACTCAAGTCTGTTACCGATTGTCTGAACTATAATCATAGCCCCAATCACAATCAATCCTTAACCAGAAGCATAAACAAAGTAATTCAAGCATGTTAACAAACATGTCATAAAGCATGTTACAAAGCACAATATAAACAAGAAATACAAACACATATATTTCATAGTAAGCGATTAAATTAAACAACCAACATGGAGGAAATCATATACATTTCTAAGGTAGTTGAGAATCCCACTCAACACCCACCTAAACCATGATTATCTAAGCACTTACTCTTACAAGCATTTTCACAAACACTTAGAAACATGTATTAGGGTGACCCCTTTCGCAAAGTAAGTATTATACACATATATGATATGTTCATACAGTAAATAATCATGGCAAACACATTTCCAAAATTTATACGTATACGGTACTTTCTACAAATACGAAGAATACAGTATATTCAACATAGTTAACGTATATTCAAAAAACGAAACGGACAACACTTTGTACATGTGCAATTGCATGCAGATCATGAATCTATCATTATCTGACATTGAAAGCGTTGAAAACCATAACCTATACGTCTAAAGTCTGCACCTTTTGTCGTAGAATCGTAACGAATTTGGTAGAAGTGCTAAGTCTTCTTCCACAACAGTACAACGACCTAAAGCACAAGTAGTGTTAGCTATCTCGCTAATTAAATCGATTGAAACCCTAAATCAGATTAGGGTTGGGGTTTTCTTACCTAGAAATGAAGCTGGAATCGCCAAGAAAGCGATTAGAAAGGGGTGGTTAAGTGTGTATAGCGGCAGGGTAGTGTGGCAGGGATATCCTCCCACATCTCTCACACTTTCTCTCTCTTTTCTCTCTTCTCTCTCCTAGGTTTTCTCAAATTCGTATGGAATGAGAGAGTGAGGGTTTAAGGTCCTTATATAGGTCCAGAACTCACCAAATTAGACTTAGGAACAAAGTATACTTAGGTTATGTCCAAATACGGACTGTTCCGTCTCAATGGAGCACTTCTGGTGGCCCCTCTTGAGCCAAAGGTCGGACTTAAGCTCACTAACACTGGATCTAGGTTTAGTTAAGTTTTTGTTTCGGTCGGCTTCCCAGATCACGTGTGGCGAACCAGTTTCAGTTCAACGGTCAGTGAAACTCGATCAGAGATTTCAAGTACACTGACACGTAGGGGCAAATATCCCTGATCCGAGGGTGTAATCTGGTCAGATTCCGACGGTCTGGTTGCTTATAACTGATCCGCAAGTGACACATGCCAGATTACATAAATTTGTATTTTATTTTTTTATTAATTTCACATTTCTCACATTCCTCACTCCGGGCTCAAGCGAATAGCACTGGGACACTATCTAGATTTGATTTTCGAGATGGTTGTCAAGCCCAGCAAGGCGGTCCAAATCCTATAACTTTGTATTATTCGCACTTTCGATGTGCGGTCCAGATCTGATACGGAGTTTCGTGATGCTCCCGAGAGTAGCCGGGTAATGAGATTGATCCAAGATTTTAGGGTAACCTAGCGTCAATGATTCTACAAGTTTTGGGTCTTGCAGATCGTATTTAAAGTGATTAGTGCTAATTTCACAGGCACTCTAGTTTAGCACTAGCTAATTCTCGCCTAATTTCTAAAGATTTAGTCCTGTATGATTTTTGTCTGAGGTGGTACCTGGGCCTTTGTAGTTTGTATATAAAGTGATCCAAGTTATAATACTTAGCTAGTTTAAGATAGTGTCTAGGGTGAAAGTACTTAGAAAAAATGAAAGAACAAGGTGGTGAAGGGTGGGATTTGTGAAGGAAAAGGGTTAACGAGCGATTTTAGATTGTGGGATTGAGTTCTGACAAGTTGATAAAGTGTTAGGATTGACCCATTGCCTAAGGACGTCTAATTCCAGGTTGGCAAAAATCCAGGATGTTACAATTCCTAATCACACAGATATCTAAAGAAATCATACACATAGTTAAAGGAGTTGAGAATCATATCTCAACACCCTTATACATTACAATTTACTAACTACTACTCATTCAAACATTTCAACAAACACTTTAGACCACCTACAACAACATACATGACATATGTTGATCACATAGGTATTAGGCCAAATCCTTTCACTAGGGAGGTGCCCCAATTATAACACGCGTGCACCCACGATGGATAGTCATGGCAAGCAGGAATCCAAGTTCCATATTCATTCAGTCATTTCCACAAACACTTGGGCTACACATTTTAACATATATAGCGTATAGTGGCCGTGGCGTGATTTAGGGCAAGTCCTTTCGCTAGGGAGTTGTCGCATACATACAAGCATATAGTCACGACAAATAATCATGTTAAACACAAATCTGCATTTTATACGTATACAGTATTTTCTACAAATACGAGGAATACAGTATATTCAACATAGTTAACGTATAATCGAAAAACGAAACGGACAACACTTTGTACATGTGCAATTGCATGCAGATCATGAATCTATCATTATCTGACATTGAAAGCGTTGAAAACCATAACCTATACATCTAAAGTCCGCACCTTATGCCGTAGAAGCGTAACGGAGTCGATAGAATCTCTAAGTCTTCGTCTACGGCAGTATATCAACTTTAAGCACGGGATACGTTAGCTATTTTGTTACTTGAATCAATTCAAACCCTAAAACAGGTTAGAGTTAGGGTTTTCTTACCTAGAAATGAAGCCAGAATCATCGGAAAAGTGATTAGAAAGCAATGGTTAAGCCTGTAGATCGACAGGGTAGAACGTCAGGAAGAATCTCCCACCTCTCCCACACTTTCTCTCTCTTTTCTCTCTTCTCTTTCCTAGGTTTTCTCAAATTCGTATGGGAGGAATGAGAGAGCATTTAAGGTCTTTATATAGGTCCAGAACTCACGGAAATAGACTCGAGGTCAAGGTATACTTAGGTTATAGGCAAAGTGGGTCTGTTCCGTCTCAACGGAGCACTTATGGCGGCCCCTTTTCTGTGTGCGGTCGGACTTAAGCTCTCTAACACTGGATCTAAGTTTAGTTAACTTTTCATTCCGGTCGGATTCCCAGATCACGCGTGGCGGACCAGTTTCCGTTCAACGGTCAGTGAAACTCGATCAGAGATTTCAAGTACACTGACACGTAGGGGCAAATATCCCTGATCTGAGGGTGTAATCTGGTTAGATTCCGACGGTCTGGTTGCTTAAAAAATTATCCGCAAGCGACACGTTCCAGATTACTTAAATTTGTATTTTATTTTTAATTAATTTCACATTTCTCACACTCCTCGCTCCGGGCTCAAGCGAATAGCACTGGGACACTATCTGGATTTGATTTCTGAGATGGTTGTCAAGCCCAGCAAGGCGGTCCTAATTATATTACTTCGCGTTAATCGGACTTTCGATGGGCGGTCCAGATCTGATACGGAGTTTCGTGATGCTCCCGAGAGCAGTCGGGTAATGAGATTTATCCTAGATTTTAGTGTAACCTAGCGTCAATGATTCTACAAGTTTTGGGTCTTGCAGATTGTATTTAAAGTGATTAGTGCAGATTTCATATGAACTCTAGTTTAACACTAGTCAATCCTCGTCCAATTTCTAAAGGATTTAATCCTGAGCGACATCTACTCGAGGTGGGACTCGGGTCTTTGTACGGAATGATCAGCATCACTTAGACTTTAAGATTTGTGTCTAAAATGAAAGCACTTAGACGAGTTTGAAGGATAAGATAATGAAAGGTGAGATTTGTAAAGGAAAGGTGAGGTTTTCAAGAGAATGGTTTGAAGAAGGGATTTAAGACCTTTGAATTTAGTGTTTGAGAAGTTAATCAGATGTTAGGATTGACTCATTGCCTAAGGACGTCTATCACCGGGGGTTGGAAAAAATCCGGGATGTTACAATCTACCCCCCTTAAAAATAATTTCGTCCCCGAAATTGGCTAAAGGTAATAAGTAAGAATTCTATTCTTTCATTTACCTAAGACTTATTGATTTCAAGTTTACATGCGCGGTAGGGTGTATATTGTGTATGCTAGTCTAGTACATTTTAGGCACTACCCCCTTAAAAATTTATTTCTTTATCCCTTGCTTATTCCCTAATAAGTTGATACAATTTATTCCATTATCTATTTGACGTCTTGACGACAATTCCCATCTATTTAGAGTAAGATAGTTGTTTTCAATGTTTGACCAACACGGAGAGACGGTTATAGTGGGCTTGATCCCGATACATCGATCATCTACCTGGCCAGGGTAGAAAGCTCATCGTATCCCTTCCTAGTCCTGGTAAATCCTGGTCTTCTGCTCGGCCAAGCAGTGAGTCCATTGGTAGTTACCCAGGATTGAGAATTGGGTCAAGCCGCGAATGCTTCGCAGTTTATATTTCAGTAACTCCGTAGACCGATCACTTTAAAAACTTAGGGAATGCCTATCACTGAAAGGTTCAAAATTTTTATTTATCAGGGTGTCCTTTGGGTTTTGTCCTAAGAGAGTCCTCATTCTAATCTATGTCCGAGGTAAGGGTGAACTAATATCTTAATAACTCATCCTAAAAAGGATTCTCACAGTAGAATTTGCGAAGGCTTCTGTGAAGTTCGTATTTAACGAGCGGATTTGTGAATACACTGACCTCAGCTATTGTAGTTCAGCTCATACCCTTTGTTAGGCCTGTTCTCTAATATGAATGGGTTTAACACTTGAACCCTAATTGCTTTCCTTCAAAGACTTCATTATTGACATTTTAAGAGTTATTCAAATCCTATTTAGTGACCTATCTTTACGTATAGTCTGGACCAATTCCATTTGATCCTGGGCCAGTGGGGCAAGGGTCCACCACGTTTCCGCTGCCCTTATGAGCGGGTAGACGTGTATACCTACTTAATTCAACTGGGTTCATAACTTGTCTACCCCCCTTAAAATTGTTTCTATTCTCAGAGTTCAAGAATTTGTACATCGATCTGTATGTCAGAACGAGTTGAAATTTGAAACCTATCTTTGGTATGACATGGGAAGCGATCTAGCAATACATTGATCTTTTTTTCATCGATGATGCGTATTATGGCATTGGTACCTATGGTCATAGAAAGGAGCTAAAGATGATGGGTATTGTGGTTGATTCAGGGTCAGGTGTGAGTTTGTGGCAAGATGCCTAATTCTACCAAGGAGTTTCGCCACGGTCCAGACTTACCCTATTTAATCATGTCTAGCTTAACAGGCATGCTATCTTTCGAAGTTCATATGCACAATAAGTATGCCGACATGGCATGTGATTTGGGCCCTAATTCCTAACTGTCGGTTGCCCATTTGAAAATTCCTTGGGCCTAAAAAGAAGATTGCTATTGGCTATATATTCTTAACACTTCTCAAAGACGAAGTAACAAACTTTTGGTTGTAAGTGGTCGGGCCAACACGGAAGGAAAGTTGGGTAGTGGGTCTGAGTCGGTTAAGCCGAACAACTGAGTCTATTATTCAATTGGCTTAGCATAATTAATTAGTCTTTTACTTTCCTTAGCCTAACCAGTAGTCTAGTCTTAATTTAGGAGTAGCGAATCCACTGGTTGTAATCCAAAGTCTATGCTTATGCACTAGATGATTTTATACCCTTTCTAATATAAGAAATTATTTTATCGCTTAGGGTCAAAGTTGTCTGATTGGAATTGAGTTGCCCGAACTTGAATTTCACTACACTCAAGCACTACACACATGCTCATACTAGCTAAGAAGGTCCTAGGGTTCACATTATGAATTTGTTGGAGTTCCCATACTGTCAGGTCTTTCGAAATCTAGGAGTACCACTCTAGGTCCAAAACTTTAAGGGCCTATTTGTCAAACAACCATTTACTCTAAAAGCTTAAGCTGTCAGAGTGTGGTGGGTTAATGTATATCAAGGGACTTTATCACTTCAACACTATTTGGCCAGTGATCTTAAGTTATATTAAATGGGACTGTATTGCTAATCCCACCTCGGGATTTGGAAATGGCATATTTGGTAGGAGGGTGGGAGGGGATTAAAATTAATTTTATAGGCTTTGGAAAATGAGCCTTGTGTGGGAAAGTGTGAGATGGGATTTCCAAATCCCAGGATAATGAATCTCTAAGCGTACTTGGAAAGGAAAATTTCAGGATTTACTTTTAATTGCATACACTCCAAACATGGTATTGGAAAACATGAGATACACCCAATCCAAGGACAATACCTAACACATGCATTTATTGTTGCTTTTACAATTCCATCCACCCAAAACTCACCTAATGTAGTTGGCCGAACGGGCCCTAAACGTCCTAACATTTGGAGGTTGTGAAAGTCATGGGACACAAGAATGTGGATTGTTGTGCCCATATGGGTGTGAAATGGTGAGGCCAAAAGGAGTAAGAGATGGGTTTAGAGAAGTAATGGTGGAGGGGTAGAAGGAGTTCGCAATTGTCAAGTACAACTCCGGTCCATGACAGAAGATGCATGTGAGCTAATACAACTAACGCTTCAAACACTTAAAACATACTACTAACTACTACACCCATCAACATGAAAGCATAAACACCCTAAGACAGTAACCAATGCAAACTACAAGACAACATATGGATAGCTAGACATCCGAGAAGATGGCCTTACCAAGCTCGGATAGAGCCATGGAAAAGTGAATGAAAAGTGATGGAGAGAGAGAGAGAAATGGGTGGAGGTTTGGTTCTCCACGGATTGGAATCTCAACAGATGTTGTAGAGGCCCATATGACAGTGACTGAAGATGAAAAATGGAAAGGTAGGATGGGTTAGGGAGCTTACACGTTTTTGAGCTCCAAATGGGGCATGTAAGAGCCCAAATGAAGGAGAGTGGAGAGGGTAGGTGTAACATCCCGGATTTTTGTCAACCTGGGATTAGACGTCCTAGGGCAATGGGTCGATCCTAAGACCTTATCAACTTGTCAAAACTCAATCCCACAGTCTAAAATTGCTCTTTAAACCATTTTCTTCACAAATCCCACCCTTCACTACCTTATGCTTTCAATTTTTCAAAGCACTTTCGCCTAGACACTAACTTAAACTAGCTAAGTAGTAAAACTTGGATCACTTTATATACAAACTACAAAGGCCTAAGTACCATCTCAACCAGAAAACAATTAGGATTAAATCCTTTAGAAATTTAACAAAGTTAACTAAGTGCAAAACTTGATTAGCCATGAAATCCGTTGGGATCGCTTTAAATACGATCTGCAAGACCCAAAACTTGCAAAATCAGTGACTCTAGGTTACCCTAAAGTTTAGAACCAAACTCATTTCCAGCTGCTCTCGGGAATGAAATGAAACTTTGTATTAGGTCTAGACCACACCTTGGAAGTCCGATTAACACGAAGTTAAGGAACTAGGACCGCCTCACTGGGCTTGACAATCATCTCGAAAATCAGGTCCAGCCGATGTCCCACGGCCATTCGTTTGGATCCGGAGCGAGGGAGTGTGAAAAACACTATTCCCTTTACAAAATAAATATCTGGAATAGTGATCTGGCACCATTCGCTTGCGCATCAGTATTAAGCAACCAGACCGTCAGAATCAGACTAAATTACACCCTCGGATTAAGAAAAATTCAGGAACATTTACATGTACTTGGAATTTCGGATCGTGGCCCACTGACCGTTAAACTGAAAGTGGTCCGCCACGTGCGATCTGGGAATCCGATCGAGTCGAAAACGTAATACCACATAGATCCATGTGTGGTGAGCTTAAGTCTGACGTTTGGCTCAAGGAGGGCCACCAGAACCTCTCTTTTGAGCTGGAAATGTGACGAAATACCTATATTAACAGTAACCCATGAACAGGAGTCTATTTCGGTGAGTTTTGAGACTATATAAGGACCTTAAACCCTCTCTCATGGCAGCCATACGAATTTGGGATTTGAGAGAGGGAAAAGAGAGAGAAAGTAAGGGAGAAGTGGGAGGATCTCCCTACTATCGTTCCCTGCCACCACACGGGCTGCACCATCCCTTCCTTGACGCTTTTCAGGCGTTGCCGGCGTCGTTTCTAGGTAAGAAACCCTAACCCTAATCTGTTTTGGGGTTTAGACTGTTGTAGGTGTGAAATAGCTAACCTATTTCGTTCTATAGGTTGCCAAACTGCCGAATACGGAAGCTTACCAAACCTATCGATTCCGTTGCGATTCTACGACAAAAGGTGCGGACTTTAGGTGTATAGGTTATGGTTTTCAATGCTTTCAATGTCAGATAATGATAGATTCATGATCTGCATGCAATTGCACATGTACAAAGTGCTGTCTGTTTTCCGTTTCGATTAAAGATGAAAAATATGGAATTCTACATACTCTAGGTATTTGTAGAAAGCACGGTATACGTATATTTTTTGGAAATGTGTTTGACATGTTTATTTGTTGTATGGATATAAAATATATGGATAAAATACTTATTTGACGAAAGGATTCGCCTAAATACATGTTTTACTTATATACACTATGTATGTAGAAATTGCGTATTCTAGAAAATACTGTATACGTATAAATTTGGAGATGTATTTATTATGATTATTTGTGTGTAGTAATATATTATACATGGATAAAATACTCGCTTGGCTAAAGGATAGCCCTAATACATGTTTTGCTAACATGCACCATGTATGTTGTAATAGTGTATTCTAAGTGTTTGTGAAAATGACTGAATGAGTATAGAATTCTCATTCGTACTGGCCATGACTAATTGTCATGGATTCATGATTTATGTATTGGCGATACCCCCTTTGACGAAAGGATTTGCCCTAAGTCACGCCACGGCCAATATACACTATATATGCTAAAATGAGTGGCCCAAGTGTTTGTGGAAATAACTGAATGAATATGGAACTTGGATTCCTGCTTGCCATGACTATCCATCGTGGGTGTACGCGTGTTATGATTGGGGCAACTCCCTAGTGAAAGGATTTGGCCTAATGCCTATGTGATCGACATATGTCATGTATGTTGATGTATGTTTGTTTAAGTGTTTCTTGAAATGTCTAAATGTGTAGTAGTTAACAAATTGTAATGTTTAAGGGTGTTGAGATATGATTCTCAGCTCCTTTAACTATGTGTATGATTTCCTTAGATAGCTGTGTGATTAGGAATTGAATGTGTACAGACTCATGCTTGTGTTGTGCTTCATAACATGCTCAACTGCTTTTATGATTTTATCTATGTAATGCATATGTTGAATTTATATTTATGTTGTATGATCCGTCATGGGTGATGGGGGAGCGGAGCAACGAGTGCGTGCAACAGCCCTGGCAGCCCTAAACGGATAATACCAGATCTTGATTGTATGAGTTGAATCTTGATCCATTACTGCTTTATCTATCTGCAATTGATTGTGTTTGGGGCTATGATTATGGCCCAGGCAATCGGTAACGGGATTGAACTCGTGGCTGAGATTCATTTGCCACGTGGGATGTGTTCGACGAACTCAAGTCGTGCGTTGCCTGTCGGCAGTGGCTAGGCCACACGAAGTTGTTTATGCACTTCATGTCGTGCAGCTCAACGGGCGATCGTGCTAGTCGAGCTCGTCAAGTAACCCGATCTGCCTTATGCATGTTCACTCTGTTTGGACGCTACTGCTTGAACCTAGGGTACCAAACTTACCAGTGAAACTCCCTTTTAACCATGGTACCTCGATCCGCTAAGACGCATGAGCCGGGCATGGTGGTATGGGACACCGTGGTCGAGCTGTCGGCCTACGCTGGGGCATGTGCCTTCCCGTAGTGACCATTGCGCACCAAACTCGTGAGCCGAATATGGTGGTATGGGACACTGTATTCGAGCTGTCGATACCTACGGCGAGAACCGAATACGGTGAGACCTGTACTCGTGCTGACGGGCGACGAGTCCTCTGTAGTATTCGAGTATACTCCAAGGGCTGTGATTGGCGACGAGTCTTTCACAGCGACTAGAGTATGAGTGGAGCCGAGTATGGTGAGACCTGTACTCGAGCTGACGGCTAGTGATTGAGCCGAGTACGGTGAGACCTGTACTCGAGCTGACGGTCAGCAATTGAGCCGCATACGGTGAGATCTGTATCAGTGCTGACGGGTGACGAGCCCTTTGTGATGCCTTCGCTAAGCCTCTCAAACCATAATATCGTACGAGATTAACTAGGATTGACGACCCTAGAATGGATCATGTTTGGGAATGATACAAGGGAGGTACCTTAGTTTCCCAATACTGCTGTTTGAAATGGACTAATAATAACTCGGTAATCATGATCATCATCGCACCGCATGTGCTTAGTAGATGTGGCGCACTGAGGGAGTTAAGCATTCGCAAACGTAAGATGATGTCGCATGAGGGTGGTTTGGCAAGGGCATACAGCATCATGTCATTTCATTCTCGCATTTAATAAGAGTAGTTAAACTTGTTTGATTTGTACTGCTTTATCATTACTGCTTGACTGAATTGATAACATGTTAAACTATGCTTTATTGTTCCACTGAGTTGATCACTCACTCCCACGTTACGGGACGGTGTTGTATACACCAACCAGATTTGTTGAGTTTCAGGTGATGGCGATGCTTGTGAAGCAGAGCCGGACTACTTCTATGATGATAGGAGGATTTCTCCTCTCTGTATCTCTCTGGCAGGTCAATGAAGACCTAATATTGTATTGACGGGGCTATGGTACGTGGGATAAGAGACATTACACTTCCTCACATTTGGTATATTTTAGAACTGCACTTGTAATTATTTAACCTGGTAATGTTATCACACTCTGGAGACTCATCATAGTTTATATATTTTATCTATCTATCACAGTCTTCCACTTGCAAATTTAACTGTCTCTGGAGTATGATATGCTGTTTTGGCTTAATCGCACTCATGTTCAATGCACGAATACAGTCAACATTCAATCATCATTCATTTTGTTGCATAAGTGATGTTCTAGAACTCGGGAGTTGAGTTTATGCTCGACCCCCAACTTTCAAGGCGTTACAGTAGGGGGTAGGTACGGCTATAAACGTTGGAAGTGAATGGGTTGTGACTGAAAATGAAGGAATGGGTGATTGGAGGGGAGGTTTGAGAGAGAAAATGAAAATTTTGAGGGAAAGGGAGAGCTTGGAGGGGTGATTTGTGAAGGAAGTATGCCATAGGGGGGTTTTAGTCGACGACCCATACACCAGGGGGTTCCCCAACCCCCCAAACATCATTGGCCCGACCGGCCCGCCCGACCGAGCCCGCTGACCTGCGAGGCCTCGCCGACCTGGCGAGGTCCTCGCCACTCCCTGGACTAACCTGTGAGGGCTCGCCCAAGGGGCGAGGTCCTTGTGACCCCTAGGCCCCAAAAAGGTATGAGTTCCACCCTGGGTCCCCCTGCAAGTGTTCCGTTTGGCCCCTGACTCCATTTGAGGCATTTTTGGGGCCAATTTACAAACCGGAATGAATTTATGTGATGTGTAGCATATGATTTTGGGGTAGGAGGTGCTAATCTATCCAACTAACTCATTTATTTGGTTAGATTCCAAAATGTTAAGGGTCAAAATCCATTTTATCCATTTATTTCCTATTTATGGTAAGTTTTAGTTTCGGTATTGTTCTTCATCATTTATACCCTTGGATTGGTGTGTATTAGGAATGTGCTTAAAAGAAATGAAGAATACAGTGGTGGAGGGTGAGATTTTGAAGGAATTGGATAAAAAGGGTTTTAGGCTTTGAGATTAAGTGTAAGGTGTTGTGGTTGACCCAAACCTAAGGATATTCGTTTCTAAGGAACGACTCAAACCCGTCGACTGACGGCCTAGAAGTGATTCGAGATCGTTTCGCGTGATCATGGGTGTGTACGGGCCCAATCTCAACTGTCGATTTCGGTCGGTTTCACTGTTCGGCGAATTTGGAAAATCCTAAGTCGATTTCTACGTTCCGTCACTCCCTCCTAAGTCAGAGTGCGTCAGAGTGCGTCGTGTGACCATAACTCAGGTCGGTTTAATCCAAATCATGCTTTGATACCATCTTGTAACGGCCTGAAAATCAGGGGTCGAGCATAAACTCAACTCCCGAGTTCCAACGCATCACTTATGCAACATAATGAATGATGATTGAATGTTGTCTGTATTAGTGCATTGACCATGAGTGAGATTAAGCCAAAACAACATATCATACTCCAGAGACAAGTGAGATTGCAAGCGGAAGACTGTGATAGATATATAAAATATATAAACTGTGGTGAGTCCCCAGAGTGTGATAATGTTACCAGGTTAATGAATTACAAGTATAATTTCAAAATATACCAAGTTGTGTAAGGTCATCTAGTTGACATCCCTGTAACCCCGTCGATCAAGACACGGCTCACATGAAGCCGCCAGAAAACAGCATATACGAGAAAACATCCTCGTCGCCACAAAAGTCCTGCTCCGCCTCAGGAGTAGCGTCGCCATCTGCAATTAAACAAAGTCTGGTGGGTGTCCGGAACACCGTCCCGTAACGTGGGAGTGAGTGATCAACTCAATGGAACAATAAAGCAGAGGTTAACATGTTATCAATTTAGTCAAGCAGTAATGATAAAGCAGTATAATCAAACACACCTGAATACTCTTATTAATGCAAGTATGAATGCAGTCATTATGCATGCCCTTGTCAACATACTCCCTCGTGCGACACCATCTTACGTCCGCGGTATGCTTTCATCCCTCAGTGCTCCACATCTTCCAGGCACATGTAGTGCGATGATGAGCATGATTACTGAGTTGTTATTAGTCCTTTTCATACAGCAATATTGGAAAACTAAGGTACCTCCCTTATATCATTTCCAAACAATGATCCATTCTAGGGTCGTCAATCCTAGATAATCTCATACGATAGTGTGGTTCTAGGTCGCTGCAAGGGCTGCCAGGGTTGTTACACGGAATCGTTGCACCACTCCCCCATCACCTTATCAATACAGGCCTAGTTTTACTCTATTTACTACGGGAAGGCTCATCGCCTCTCCCCAGATTCAGAGTATGCTCGAGGTCACTACAGCAGGTACGGTCAGGGCTGTTACACGGAATCGTTACACCTCTCCCCCATCACCCATCAAAGCAATGTAGGACGACAGCTCGAATACAGTGTCCCATACCACCGTATTCGGCTCACGAATCTGGGTTGCTCACTGGTCACTACGGGGAGGCACATCGCCCCAGCATAGGCCGACAGCTTGACCACGGTGTCCCATACCACCATGCCCGGCTCATGAGTCTTAGTGGATCGAGGTACCAAGGTAAACGGGGTTGCACTGGTAAGTTCGGTACCTTAGGTTTAAGCAGTAGTAGCGTCCAAACATGGTGAACATACATTAGACAGATCGGGTTACTTGACAAGCTCGGCTAGCTCGAGCGCACGACAAGTTGAACAATATGAAGTGCATAAGCACTTCGCGTGGCCAACCACTATCGCCAACCGAAGTAAGATTCGGGTTTGTTGGACACATCTCGCATGACGAATGAATCTTAGTCACGAATTCCATTTCGTTACGATCGCCTGGACTAACTCTTAGTCCCAATCACATTCAATTACGGAACAATTAAAGCAGTAATGGATCAAGATTTCAAATCATACAATCAAATATCCAGTATTGTCCGCTTAGGGCTATTGCACGGAATCGTTACACCACTCCCCCATCACCCTTCACGGCTCTTATGGAATACAACTTAAACATGAATTTAAACATATGCATTACATAGATAAAATCATACAATCAGTTGAGCATGTTATGAAGTACAACATAAGCATGAGTTTGTACATATTCAATTCCTAATCACACAGATATCTAAAGAAATCATACACATAGTTAAAGGAGTTGAGAATCATATCTCAACACCCTTATACATTACAATTTACTAACTACTACTCATTCAGACATTTCAACAAACAATTTAGACCACCTACAACAACATACATGACATATGTTGATCACATAGGTATTAGGCCAAATCCTTTCACTAGGGAGGTGTCCCAATTATAACACGCGTGCACCCATGACGGATAGTCATGGTAAGCAGGAATCCAAGTTCCATATTCATTCAGTCATTTCCACAAACACTTGGGTTACACATTTTAACATATATAGCGTATAGTGGCCGTGGCGTGATTTAGGGCAAGTCCTTTCGCTAGGGAGTTGTCACATACATACAAGCATATAGTCACGACAAATAATCATGTTAAACACAAATCCGTATTTTATACGTGTACGGTATTTTCTACAAATACGAGGAATATAATATATTCAACATAGTTAACGTATAATTGAAAAACGAAACGGACAACACTTTGTACATGTGCAATTGCATGCAGATCATGAATCTATCATTATATGACATTGAAAGCGTTGAAAACCATAACCTATACATCTAAAGTCCGCACCTTATGCCGTAGAAGCGTAACGGAGTCGATAGAATCTCTAAGTCTTCGTATACGGTAGTATATCAACCTATAGCACGGGATACGTTAGCTATTTTGCTACTTGAATCAATTCAAACCCTAAAACAGGTTAGAGTTAGGGTTTTCTTACCTAGAAATGAAGCTGGAATCGCCAGAAAAGCGATTAGAAAGCGATGGTTAAGCCTGTAGATCGACAAGGTAGAACGGCAGGAAGAATCTCCCACCTCTCCCACACTTTCTCTCTCTTTTCTCTCTTCTCTCTCCTAGGTTTTCTCAAATTCGTATGGGAGGAATGAGAGAGGGTTTAAGGTCTTTATATAGGTCCAGAATTCACGGAAATAGACTCGGGGTCAAGGTATACTTAGGTTATAGGCAAAGTGGGTTTGTTCCGTCTCAACGAAGCACTTTTGGCGGCCCCTTTTCTGTGTGCAGTCGAACTTAAGCTCTGTAACACTGGATCTAAGTTTGGTTAACTTTTCGTTCCGATCGGATTTCCAGATCACGCGTGGCGGACCAGTTTCCGTTCAACGGTCAGTGAAACTCGATCAGAGATTTCAAGTATACTGACACATAGGGGCAAATATCCCTGATCCAAGGGTGTAATTTGGTCAGATTCCGACGGTCTGGTTGCTTAAAAAATTGTCCGTAAGAGACATGTTCCAGATTACTTAAATTGATTTTTATTTATTAATTAATTTTCACATTCTCTCACACTCCCTCTCCGAATCAAGCGAATAACACTGGGACACTATCTGGATTTGATTTCCGAGATGGTTGTCAAGCCTAGCAAGGCGATCCTAATTCTATAACTTCGCGTTAATCGGACTTTCGATGGGCGGTCCAGATCTGATACGGAGTTTCGTGATGCTCCCGAGAGTAGCCGGGTAATGAGATTTATCCTAGATTTTAGGGTAACCTAGCGTCAATGATTCCACAAGTTTTGGGTCTTGCAGATCGTATTTAAAGTGATTAGTGCGGATTCATATGAACTCTAGTTTAACACTAGTCAATCCTCGTCCAATTTCTAAAGGATTTAATCCTGAGTGACGTCTACTCGAGGTGGGACTCGGGTCTTTGTACGGAATGATCAGCATCACTTAGACTTTAAGATTTGTGTCTAAAATGAAAGCACTTAGACGAGTTTGAAGGATAAGATAGTGAAAGGTGAGATTTGTAAAGGAAAGGTGAGGTTTTCAAGAGAATGGTTTGAAGAAGGGATTTAAGACCTTTGAATTTAGTGTTTGAGAAGTTAATCAGATGTTAGGATTGACTCATTTCCTAAGGACGTCTATCACCAGGTGGGAAAAATCCGGGATGTTACAAAAATAAACTAGAATCAGAACTAGAATCTAAGCTTTACTAAATTTGGAGTAAAAGAGATCAATTATGAATAAACTATCAATATATTGGGAAAAACTAGAGTGTCAAGGGTCCACTTATTGTAATCTCAATGCTACCTTACTAGATTCAATAATAACACAACTAGAATCAGAGTCCTATCCTATCCAGTTAGATGATAGAGCAGTTAAAACATAATGGGATTCTGAACTTTTCATTGAATTAGTTCCCTCATATAGTACCAATGTAATGATCGCATGAAATTTAAAGCATCTACCAGGTGTTTCGACCAAAAAATGAAAAGTATTTGATTTGGGGAATTATCTCACTTAATAATAACAAAGAGAAGGAATAAAGAGAATTATCATCATATTTTATATATATTCTGAATTCATTTATATCCTTTCTATCGTTTGATTTGAAGATAAAGAAAATATAAGTATTGAACGGATTCAAATATAAATTTCATTAGCATTCCGGTTCATATTGTTCAAATCTCCATAGGAGATGAGTTGTGCGGATCTTCTTTCACATAAATGTCTTCATGAATAATATGACGTGATATTGAAATATCCTGAAGAAAACTCTTCAAACTGTCAAATATAAACCATCCTTCAGCTATCTGCGTAACTCAGCAATGAGTTGCGCGGGCCCTCGCAACTCAATGTGAGGTGCGCGACCCGGCCTTGTGTTCTCCCTCTCTCCTCTCTGTGATACCTGTCAGCAGTACCAGTCTTCTGAAAAATTTGACCCTCTAAATGAAGGGGTAGGGGGGTATTTATAGACTTTCGCACGTGTGAACCCTCAAATCTTGTGTCGTGGACCCCACTTTGCATAATTTTCAAACTCCAATATGATTTCTTCAATGGTAAGTTGCGCAGACCCGCGCAACTATGATGAGTTGTGCGGTCGCGCGCAACTCATCTAGACCATGCTACTCAACTGGCTCTGCGCTACTCATCTTGAATGTCCGCACAACTCATCTTAACCGCGCTACTCAATTGGCTCCACACTACTTGACGTCCATTAATCTTTTTTCTTTAATCTCCTTTATTTGCTTACTCCCATTTACTCAATTTTATGCTCCAACAGATGCCCCCTTGATCCAATGTTTGCCTGATCATCAGGCAAAATGAAAGATCAAAATTATTCCATCTGATAATCGAGTTACGCGGCCCCGCGTAACTCCTTGGACCGGATCCCTCTTTGGCCTTAAATACTAGAGTTCCCATTGTCAGGCCTGTGTCTTATACCATTCCATTCCTTAGGTTCCCGCGATCCTCCCCGTTGAATTTCGACGACTCACGACCTGTAGATAGCATTTACGAGCGATCTCAAGTTGCATCCTATGAGCCCGAGTCGATTCAACCTGAGACCTATGCCATTACAACCGCATCGTTGCCGTAGTTCCAACGCTGTATCTCGTGCGCCAATGCGACGCTTAGATTGAGAGTTGTGGCCCACGTTTTATTCTAGCCGAGGACCCCACGTTGTGGAGCCAGGGCATTCAAGATAACACCATTTCCTAGGACCATAATGAAGGTGATGTCACCCTAGGCTATTAGCCTAGGGGTGACATTATCCACTCCTATGCTTGCTAGGCTATCATTCCAAGCATGCTCTTTCTCTTCCCCATGCTCTTACACCTCTTACATATATAATGATGCTCTTAGATAAGCAATCATTCCACCTTACATCTCTCTCTTTCCCTCCCTTTCTTCCTCATTCCTACCTAGTGAGGAGCTTGGACGTCCCACCATTAGAGAGAAACCTATCCCTAAATCCAGCCCTCTTCCAAGCTTATTCCTCGTAATCCAACCATCCATGACCCATCACAACCATTAAATCCTCTCTTTTGAAGCACTAGAACCTAAGGGTGGAAGAATAAGAAGAAGATTTGAGGTGGGTGCCATGTCATGTAGGACCCACCAATCAATGGTGGAGATCCTACTTGACCCCTTAGGTGTGGCCAATGGCCCACCCTTGTTGCATGCATGAGCCATGATGGGGCCATTCTCCATGGACCCCATCATGATGTTTCATTTAATCCATGGCTTTGATGGGTCATCTAGACCCTGATTTCATGGTGGTGATGACATCCCCACCTCAGATTTTTAGATGTAGGGCCCATGCATGCATGGAGCCCATGATGTAAGGTTTGGATTTGTTTGGAGGGGCTCATAGTGTCGGAGTCCCCTCCCATGGCCGATCTTCTCTTGCTCTCTCTTCTTTCTTCTTCTTTTATTCTAATGGGTGTGGCCCACCTGGTGCGTTCAGGATGCCTAAACCGTCCAGCAGGAAGGGCTGACTGTCCCCCTCTTTTGTGGCCCACCTTGATGATGTGTTGTATCCCAATCGTCCTCCATTTTGTGTGGCCCACTGGACGTGACCCACCCCTGGTGGGATGTCTAGTGTTGGGGCTCGCCTTGTATGCATTTATCCATGCCATCTAGGCCCTCGTGGACCGCCCAAGCTAGTTGGGGTGCTGCTGGACTTACAGTCCAACAGCAGGCCCACCCTATTTTATGTGTTGTATCCATGTTTCCATCTGGTGAAGCCCACTGTAATATTTAAGGGCCACCATGAAGTAATTGTTTTACCCAGATAACCTATTTGCTGGGACCCAGCAGGCCCAGAGAGTAGGGTGGGGGATGTCCAGCAAGGGCCCAGAATTTGCTGCATATGGTTGATCGTTTGAAGTTATGAGGCCCACCAGATTGAAGGTGTTTTGTATACTCTTTATGCCTGTGTTTTTATGAGATTGTGGGTCCCGTTTATGCCTTGTACTGCTCGCTAACCATCTGATTGTATGAGGACCTTGCTGTCTAGATTTTGGACATCTAGGCAGATCCAGATGGGTTGGACGTCCAGCCTTAGTGCCTTTCCATATGCTAGTGCTGCCCATCCATTGTGCTGGACCTTGTGATCTGATTGTAAGCCCAATATGATGTATATGATTAAATCCTTGCTGCCCATCTAGTTTGCCTAGTTTTGGGCTGACTTATAAGGCCCACATTGGTGGATGTTGGATGCACCTTAGCTATTTATTTTGGAGCATATGGGCTGCCCATGAGGCCCACCATAATGTATGTATTGTATGTTTCCTTTAACATGATAATTTTGGGCCATGGGCTACCCCATTTATAGTCCAGGTTGATGTATGTAGGCAATGGGCCATTTCTTGAAGCCCACCATGTGGTATGAGATGTTATGAATGCTGCCCATTTATTTTCTAAGTAGTATTTGGGCCATAAGCCCTATTATAAGTTAGATTTCATGCGGGCCGCATTCTAAGGGACAATGGTGGTTAAATGTCCACGTTGTGAACCTCCCTAGGGCCCATTGTTAGGTCCATTCTCATCCATTTGGACCCCCGTAGTATTACCCATTTAGCTTTAGTGGACTAACCCAAACTGTTGGGCCCCCATTATTGATTATGCTTCCACCATGCCTTGTAGGGCCCACCTTATGCTTATTGGGCCCTTAGGAAGCCCAGATTGCTACGTAATGGAATGGGTGAGGAAGCCTACTCCTATTTTAGGCCCATTCTTGATATGAGTAGGCCATCTAGGCCCATCCTTGACATGAGGAGAGTACATCATCACTGTAGATGGAAGGATCTATCGTATCAGATTTGGTATATCCACTGTTGATGACCGATCTTAATGTTATGGATTAGACTGCTATCCTTTTATGGACCCTGCCTTATATATTGGCCGATTATCGATTATGACTATGTTAGTATATGCATTGAGTATGTGTTAGCTTAACATTATGATAAATGCCCATGCGCATCATTCGTATGCTTGTTATGAGGAATGATTGATCATAGCATATGCCATTGGGCAGATTGATTATAAGACTCCCTGAGAGATGGAGTTGCCCCACGTGAGCGCACAGGATTGATGCATGATTGGATAGTATGACTCATGCATCTTGCATTGTGTGATATGATCACTGTATGCCCTAGCGATATCAGGGTTGTGGTTTCCACAGGCATAACGTGGATGGCAGGATTGGATACCGAAAATACTCGTTGCTAGCATTGGGGCACTATGGATGTCCCTAGGTGAAAGTCCCTAAACCCTTATGGTACCAAGAGGATGTTCCAACATTGAGACTAAGTGGATGCATGAGCACTTGAGTGCCGAATTCCATTAGGCCGCATCTCCCACTGCATCGTGGTCGGTTGAAAGAGGGTGTGGCCTTACCCGCCTAAGGGTAGGGGGCAAGGCTAGGCTGAGTTTGATTAGCTCATAAATGGGTCCGCTGTCGATGTGCCGGGTAGATATTGGCTGACTACTGGCCAGGCGGATAGTGAGGTCTCTTCCACTTGCA
This sequence comes from Magnolia officinalis, assembly GCA_021015155.1. Classification (NCBI taxonomy): domain Eukaryota; kingdom Viridiplantae; phylum Streptophyta; class Magnoliopsida; order Magnoliales; family Magnoliaceae; genus Magnolia; species Magnolia officinalis. Next base: position 149,452 of record JAJHSJ010002101.1, read on the forward strand.
TGGTTGCACGTCCAGTTGGGGTGGCGATCCAGTGTAGAGTGTACTAGACATTGGTGATATTCAGAGATGAACTGTATTGTTATGTGGATTCTGATGAGGATTGGTATGCTTGAGTTATATCTCGTATATGGCATTGGTCATATAGGCCTTCGCATATACCTATGATTATGATGATTACATTCAGGATTTACCAGCATGTTTCTGCATTACTTTAATATTATATACTTGGCACTTACCTTGTGCACACACTTACACCACCCTTTAAGCTTTCCATAAGCTTATGCATGATCATTGCGTGCAGGTGACGCTAGGACGCCGCTGCAACATGGAGTCAGGAGCGTGCTGCTGAGTTTCTGGAGCCTTTGATGTCAATATTATATTTCCCCTTATGCATTGTACTCAAAGTTTTTTTTTTATAGTGGATATGTGGTGATTTTTGTTGTTGTTGTTGTTGTGGGTTATGCTTATGGTTATGCTTCTTATGAAATAAATTTATGTTAAAAATTCTCCTTGTATGATCCTAGGATCGGAACATGGTATATGGTGCTAGGAGCCGAGAATGGGGTACTACGGAGGCTGTCGGCACCAAAATCTGCGATTAGGAATTTTGTGAGCCCCCGGTCCCTGAGTTTAGGGCGTGATAGGATTTAGTATTAGAGCGTAACTTGGGAATAACTAAGAACAACACCACATATTTGCTATGAACTTAGGATGAGTAGGTCCCGAGTGCATAACCTTCCGATTCAGTTCCTTATCATAGCAACCCTTGATGGGCCCCTTGTTCCTTTCTGTAGGACATGATGCCTAAGAGGCCGACCCGAGCGGCCCCCACTCCACCACTTGCAGTTCCCGTTCCCCCACCTGAGCCTCCTGTTCCCGTGCTCGAGACTCTTGCAGACCTTGCTCCCCCGTCCGAGACCAGCACAACCCCTAATGTGTTAGTTAGTGCTGATCAGTTGCAGCAGATGCTCTAGGCTGTGATAGTCGCCCTCCATGGTCAGGGCAGGCACCCTGCTGAGACCCCAGAGCAGGCATAGCAGGAGCGCGCTAGCGCCCTGTTGCGAGATGTTCTTCATCTTGATCCCCCGCGATTCTAGGGAGAGCCCGATCCGACTATGGCCGAGAGATGGCGCTCCTAGGTGGAGAAGATGTTTGAGACCATGAGATATACGACCCAGCAGCGGGTCCCATTGGCAGTGTATTTACTCGAGGGTGACACCAAGATTGGTGGGCCTCCGTCGCCCGTGCTGTAGGGCCTGATTTCATTTGGACATGTGAGGACTTCATGAACCAGTTTGATCGAAAGTTTTTTCCCGACCACATTCGGCAGCAACGTGCATTGGAGTTCAAGACTCTAGTGCAGGGGGATATGACTGTAGCTCAGTATGAGGCCCTTTGTCACCTTGTCCAGATTCGCGATATACTTAGTTAATGATGAGGGGCGGAAGGCCCGTCATTTTGAGAACGACTTATGTTATGGTCTTAGCAGCCGTGTTGTTGGCCATATGCTTCAGACCTTTGAGGAGGTCGTCTAGAGGGCCCAGGTTTATGAGGCTGAGTGGGCAGGTTCGCCGAGGGATAGGGGTCAGAGGAGAGACTGGAAGAGAAGGGCCCCCTCCGCTGGCTTCCATCAGCAGCAGCCCCGATCACAGTAGAGGCGTACAGTCCACCCGACCGCTAGAGCACCAGCAGCACCTACAGCACAACTCAGAGGCCGTTTATGGGCACTTTTTATGGATGTGGTGGGGTAGGACACCGTAGGCAGGAGTGTCCCCGCCCTCAGCAGCAGCCGCCGAGAGCACCACAACAACCTCCACCACAACAGCAGCGACAACAGCTTTTACCATTGATGCCCCCACAACAGCAGCACCGCAACAGTAGCAGCAGCCACGACCTCAGAGGGGACCTGTACCTCCCCAGCCGACTCAGGTTAGATTCTACGTGGCTCAGCAGGACACGCAGTCATCAGGAGGAGTTGGTGAGGGTACTCTTCCAGTCTCTCCATGCATAGCCCAAGTTTTGTTTGATTCTGGTGCTTTGCACTCTTTTATGTTCGAGGATTTTTGTCGTTGGACTGGATTACCGTTAGAGTCTGCCCGTGAGGGATTGTCAGTGTCGACTCCCTTGGGGAAGACCTCAGTGTTAGGCCGCTTCTATTCGTCTTGTCCTATTTTGGTTGGGGAGACCTTCTCGCCCACTAATTTGTTTGTGTTACCGATGTCAGAGTTCAACATCATCATGGGTATGGATTGGCTCGCCGAGTACCACATCATTTGGATTGCTCCGCGAGGATAGTCACATTCTGTATACCCTGCTTACCGCAGTTCCAGTTCATAGCCGAGCCCAGAGGAGAGCAGTCATCTTGTCTAATGTCGTGTGCAGTAGATCTTGTCTAATGTCGTGCGCCGTAGAGGAGCCCATAACAGTGAGCATTGATCAGTTGTCGGTTGTTTTGTGATTTTCCCGATGTATTCCAAGAGATTCCGGGGTTGCCGCCTCGCCGACATATCAAGTTTCAGATTGATCTTGTGCCTGGTACCGTACCTATCTCGAATGCCCCATACCGTATGACACCGATGGGGTTGCAGGAGTGTTTCGAACAAGAAACAAATGCATTTGATTTGGGATATTATCTTATTCAAACATAACAGAGAGAGAGTATTGAGAACAATCATCATATTTTATTAGTACTGAGTTCATTTACATCCTCAAACATCCCTTGATTCTAAGATAGATCATTTAGAATATATAAATTGACAAAGTTCAAATGTCCAAGTCAGATATCAAATCTAGCAGCACTTCGACTCGCTATTTGATAATCTCTTTAAGAGGAATATGACTCGAATATCTCTTCTACCGATTTCTCCTCTTGAAGCTTGAATAGAAGAAATTTGGTAACTTGGCCATTTCAGCAGCATGTCAGCCCTTTAAGCTTTACAGACTGCAGGGCAGTCTGGTTGCGCGGACCCGCACAACCGATATGGTTTGCGCGGGTCTGTACAAACCACCAGAGCCTTCTCTTCTCTCACCTTCAATCTCTATCCTTGCTCTACTTCCTCTCTAAAATCTTCAATCTGTCTAAATGAAGGAGGGGAGGGGGTATTTATAGGCCCTCGCACGTGTGGCGCCTCAATCTTGGTGCCATAGGACCCACCTTTTATCAATCTTAACCATTCAAGAAAATCATTTCCTGAAACCAGTTGCGTGGGGGCGCAACTAATCTTTGGGTTATACGGACCCACGCAACAGATATCATTTGCGCGGACCTGCATAATCAACCTCAAAGGCACTTTTCTTTCTTCTTTCTTTTTCCTTTCTATTGTCTTACTTTCCAATCTTCCTTTCTTCAATCCTTTCTCATTTTTTATGCCTCAACAAATGCCCCCTTGATCCTTTCTTTGTTTCTCCAAAATCAAAGAAAAAGGATCAATTTCTTCACCATGACAGGGCTTGCGCAGGTCCGCGCAACGGAAACCTGCGTACCATACTCGGCCTGTTAGTGTATAAACACCCTGACCTTCCTTTATTATGTATTTCATTTCAGTCTGTAGCCAAACCTTTGTCTCGGCGATTCTCCACCCCACGAAACGAACTTTGCTTGCGCGTACCCACGCAATGATTTTTGCTCTGCGTGACCAACACAACGGTCCTCTCGTTTGTGCAAGCTTTTGGGCCTTTGCGCCGTCCCGCGTAAAGGACTTCGATTGCGCAGTCCCGCGCAATCAGTACTTTGACAAATTTCCAGCATTTAGCCCCTTTTCCAGAACTTAGAAAATTTCTCAACTTTCCTTTGAACCTTTTCTTTAATTACTTTCAAGCCCTCAACTCCCTGTCCATCATGGCCCGTATCAAGCGAACTTTTCGTCTCGTAGACCCACCACCAGAACAACCTTCTCACCCAGATTGCCTGACCTGTCTCTTCTTTCCGCCCTTCTCCTTCTTCAGATCAACCTCCAACCAAACGTACTAAGACCATTGCCCGCAATCCTACGAATTTTAAAGAACCCGTCCTTCCAACCTTTACTTCACTGCCCGCATTGAAACACTACCATCTCCCATTCATCGGGCCATCGCGATGGGAGACCTAGAGTGGCCTCCAAATCATGGTCGCTAGTATGACTGGGATGAGTAGTTGAAAACCACCGCGCACATCCGTATAGATAGTCAAAGACCACCTCTTCGAGAAGACACTCCTCCCGCTTCTCACTCAAAGAAGACTCGCCGAAATAAGGCGAAGGAGTTCGAGGAGAAGATTAAGGAGCACAATAAGAAGAGGCTCTAGAATTCATGGGAATCGGTTCGAGTTATTGAGGGTATCATGAAGTTCGATAACCCTCACTCGGAAGGTATGATGGTGATTCCCATCAATCTCCATCGCCACCAATCCATGCTCGACTGTGAGCCAAAGGACTACATAGACAGAGAAAAGTTGATGTACACTTCCTCGTGAAGGGGATATTACAAGCGCACAAGCTGTGGCAAAGCATTGGGGAAGTCCACCCCATGATCTTTCTTACCCCTTTTCACAGTCCGCATAACCTCTTCCCCACGTATTTCTATGAAACCATCAGGTAGCGCTTCAGAGATTGCGAGCAACTCTGGGGACTGAAAGATTTCCTAACAAGGGGTCTGTTAACTTCTTGGCGTTATTATTCCGACTGTACAGAAGCCATCTTGTTATGGCATGCGAGTACGCTTGCCAAGATCAGCCTGTATGATGCTATAGAAGTTACATTTAAATACTTCCATAATGAGCCCACTATGCTGAAGGGCTTCCTTGAGTATTGGTTGCCCACTACCAACTCTTTCCACCTACCATTTGGTGAGATGAGTATCACACTTTGGGATCTACATCGAATAGCGGGTCTTTCATTAATGGGCAAGTTCTATGATGAATTTGTTCCGTCTAACAGAGAGCTAGCCTTCATATCTTCTCCCGATCGTAAGCCTTCCATCTCTAAGACCACCATCGAACTCTTCAGAGAGATGGAGAAATTTTCAAACATCCATATGCTTTCTCCTCTGCAGTGGTTAGCACTTTTCTCTAGGACTCTTAGGTATTTCCAAATCAACTTCCCCTTTTTTTCTTTCTTTTTATTATACATTTCTTCATACCAATCCTTTACCTTTCCCTGTAGATTCTGCAATTGTTGTTCTAAGGAGCTAACAGAGCTCCGTGACAATATGAGGAGAGAGCATATTACAGTTCATTTGGAGAACTTGCGGCCTTTCTAGCTTATTGGGTGAGCATCGTGGTACTTCTAAGCTCCAAATGGGCAGGTGTTATTCGCCATACGGTCTTTGTCATTGCCGATACTTTGGCAGAAGGACACAAGTATTCTATCGCACCTCCAGTGCTGTGTTCCATTTACAGAGCCGTTGAAGAAATAGCCACCCATGTTAAAATCCCTACCATCGGAGCTTCATCAGCGCATACTTCATGGCACTATATCACGGGCTGGCTGAGAGTCTACTTTCCTTGGACTTTCGAAGCACAAGAGAAGGCGTATGTTCATTCTGCATATCTCCCGCTTTGGTTCTTCCAACAGAGGGCTATGGCTAAAAGGTCATACGACTGGGTGGCCAATAAAATCTGGGATACCGACCAAGTGGACTTCTTCCAATTTCGTCTCCATCGCTATATCGAAGATACAGACATGGTGGACCAGGCTAAACTCACCGTAGCAGAAAGAGCTTTCTTTCTCTCCTTTTGCTCCTGCAGTCTACCACTTCGAGAAGGAATGGAGTTCTGACGAGAGCCCTATTATCCCAGTCGCTTCGCTAGCCAATTTGGATACGACCAAGCCGTGCCGGAAGACTGCGGATTGGTCACTAAGAGGATGCGTTGCTATGGAACTAGTCCTATCAATTAGGCCATGATATGGAAGCAATTGCTAGGCGGTCGCATTGATTCTTTCTTCATATCCCTAGTTGTGATCGTATAGTTCGAACTTCTTATAGCTGGATGCGGTGGTGGGATCACCAGTCATTCTTGATTAACAATTGCTTACCAGTGGATTCATCCATTTTCTTCATCCGCCTAGGCTGAGGGGTAGAAAGCTTGAAGGCGGAATTGGTTATATACCGGAGAAGAGCCATGCATCTCATCATGGTGAAATTTGCAGAAAGATATCGCTAGAAGATCCAATCTGTGAGACAAAGCCAATTAATACTTTGGATGGCTAGTTTGCTTACGGTGTCTTGACGGAATTTGAGCAAGTCCCTCGTGACTTTGGTTGTCGGGTCACAGAGGATGTTGAAGGAACATCTTCTCCTATTCCTGCAGAAACTGCGGCAGCTCAAGATGAGCTAGCTCAGGATGAACCAACTCTCCCTTCACAGCCTACTCCTCCTAGTTCATCATCTCTTATGACCAGATCTCGAGCGCGCTTGCAAGCGTCGCCACCTGTTCCTTAGAAAGGAGGCAGACAGGCATCTACATCCCCTTCAGTCCCGGCTGATAGAGAGCCTCAACCAGAAAATAGCTGAGCCGCTTCCTCTAAAGGAAAGCAAGTCATGATTGAAGAAGTAGACGAAGAAAGTTTAGAAGACGAAAGTTTGGCTTCTTCATCAGAGGTTACTGCTTCTAAGGAATATGAAGATGATGAGGACGATGAAAGCAGTGAGGATAAGATGATGATTTTGAGGAAGGAGAAGTTGATGTAAACAAAGAGGAGATGTAGTTGCGGGAAAATGTTAAAAAAGAACACCCTCCCGTGGCTTCTGAAACTCTTCCTAGTGTCAATATTCCTGTAAAGTCTCCTGCGAAAATAGAGGAGGAAGAAGAACCTTTAGATTATGGAGAGTACGGATATTCACCTAGTAAGGAAAATTTAATTTCATATGTATTTATGTGTATTTAGTGATAATTATCTTATTATCATCATCGTGTCTTTATTTCAGGCGCTCATGTTGCTAATGTCGAGACAGGTGATACTCCTCCTCTAAATCCTCTTACAACTGCACCAGTAATTTCGCCGAGAGTTCCTCTAGTTCCATTGGTGGCACCAAAAGTAGTGGCTCGTGAAATTATCTTTCCAGTAGAGACCACTGATTTACCTACTCCAACCACTAGAGATTCAAGTACAGAGGCCAGAGCGCCTCCTTTCGCTATCATGTTAGGGGCTAGTCCCTCCATGGTTCAGGAAATCCTCCTCCCGTTAGTCATACTTCTGTGGCAGGTATATATATTGATTGCTTTATCAAGAGCTGCACATCTTATAACTTTCTATCGATATCTCTGAATTCTTTTCTTCTTTATACTATAGGAACCCCTCCTTGCAGTGGAGCGGCAAGTTCTGAGTCTGTGACCACTGCATCAGAATTGTTATCCTTCATGAAGGTCCCCGCCCACAAGATGCTTTTGATAAAGAACTCTTTGTCAGCGATAGTTCACATCTTCAAAGACCCTAAACAATGGTCAGACCTGAATATTGCTATCGAAATTCTAGAAAGTTATGCAAGAATGGCGAAGATCAACATCTCCACTTTGCGCGATTCTCTTCTCAAATTCCGCGATTCAATAATCTCTTTGGCATTAGCGAAGAATGTTACAATTGCTCCTGAAATCCTGGAATATGGGAAGCAGCTGACTCTGTCCAAGGAAAAGGCTTCTCTTATTGCTTCCGCTATCTTTGAATTTGACTAGGAACAATCAGTTCTTCAAGAACAGTTGAAGGCCTATACTGATGACAGAGTGGTTATTCGAGACCACATCGCCGCTCTAAAAGAGGAGATCTCGCAACTGGAGTTGAAGGATCATGAGAGGGAGTCATCCATAAAAGAGATCGAGGCAAGGATACAAGTCAATAATCAGTCTGCTAATGCCGAGAAGTCCGAACTGATCAAGAGTGAAGAAATGATTCCATCATTGAAAGATAAGCTGGCTGGCATTCCTGATTAAGTAAGATCATTCTCGAGGAAAAGTCAAAACATGTTGCAGCTTAGATGCAATTAAAGGAGGACTTGTAAAAGTATATGGGGATAGTAGGAATTATAGAAAAACTTTAAGCATGTAATTTCTTTTGTGTAATGCTTTTTGGACAAGTATATCTTTTGATTCTCAGCAATGAATTCATGGAAATATTTTGAGATATTTCATTCTTCTATATTTTTCTTCATCGCAGATCATTTCAAACGTATTTATTTATGCAATAATCTTGGCATAACATTTAATGAGGAACTAATTATAAAACACCAACATTTTATGCTTGTTAGTACAAGATTTCCTATATGATTTTTTTGGTTTTAATTGGCAGTGATAAGTTTCAATTTAGTCAGTTACACACAGTTTAAGCTCTTGAGTAGTGGAGCCCACGTGGTTTTTTAGACTCTTGAGTAGTGGAGTCGGGTCTCATGTTATTGGTTCTGTAACTCTTAGGAGTTCACTGGACTTCTTACAGCCCGGTGAGTTCACAAACCGTGATTCATCAGAGGGGCCCAGTGAAGCTACCGAGGCCATGAACTCGGTTGAAATTACGCACAGGGTTGGCCACGGTAACTCTCTAGAGTTCACAGAGCTCACGAGGTGACCTTTGGGGTACCAAATCTAGGGCTGTCAGTCCGTCAATGAGTAGGTTTAAGCCCTTCCTCATGAGTTAGTACTGAAATCAAGCTAAAGATCTGGGGGTCCTTATGCATGGTTGGCTTATCTATGGACATGGCCAAAGAGCTCACACTGCGACCTGCGTTTCCTTAGTCTGCAAGGTCGAGCCCATTTACGGGAGGGTATTTTCCTCCGTTCCCCGTGACGCTATATAACATCTCGGATTTTTGTCAACCTGGAATTAGACGTCCTTAGGCAATGGGTCGCTCCTAACACCATGTCAGAACTGAATCCCACAATCTAAAATCGCTTGTTAACCCTTTTCCTTCACAAATCCCACCCTTCACCACCTTGTTCTTTCAATTTTTCTTAGTACTTTAACCCTAGACACTATCTTAAACTAGCTAAGTATTATAACTTGGATCACTTTATATACAATCTACAAAGGCCCAGGTACCACCTCAGACAGAAATTACTCAAGACTAAATCCTTTAGAAATTAGGCGAGAATTAGCCAGTGTTAAACTAGAGTATCTGTGAAATTAGCACCAATCACTTTAAATACGATCTGCAAGACCTAAAACTTGTAGAATCATTAACGCTATATTACCCTAAAATCTAGGATCAATCCCATTACCTGGTTGCTCTCGGGATCATCACGAAACTCCGTATCAGATCTGGACTGCACGTCGGAAGTCCGATTAACACGAAGTTAAGGAATTAGGACCGTCTTGCTGGGCTTGACAACCATCTCGAAAATCAAATCCAGATAGTGTCCCAGCACTATTCGCTTGAGTTCGGAGCAGGGAGTGTGAGAAATGTGAAATTAATTCAAAATAAAATAGAAATTTATGAAATCTGGCACCTCTTGCTTGCGGATTAGTATTAAGCAACCAGACCATCAGAATCAGACCAAATTACACCCCTAGATCAGGGATATTTCCCCAAACATATTCATGTACTCGGAATCTCCGATCGAGATCCACTGACCGTTGAATTGAAACTGGTTCGCCACGCGTGATCTGAGAAGCTGACTAAAACAAAAATGTAGCCATACCTAGATCCAGTGTTAGTGAGCTTAAGTCCGACCTTTGGCTCAAGGGGGCCCGCCAGAAGTCCTCCGTTGAGCTGAAACGGACCCGCTTTGGTTATAACCTAAGTATACCTTGGCCTGAAGTCTATTTCGGTGAGATTTTAGGCTATATAAGGACCTTAAACCCTCTCTTATTTCAGTCATACGAATTTGAGAAAAACCCTAGGAAAAGAGAGAGAAAGTGAGAGAGAAGTAGGAGCATCTTCCTGCCATGCTTCCCGCCGCTACACGAGCTTAACCACTTCCTTCTCATCGCTTTCCCCGCGATTCTGGCTCCGTTTCTAGGTAAGAAACCCTAACCCTAAACTGATTTGGGGTTTTGATAGTTGTAGGTTATGAAATAGCTAACCCATTTCATTCTATAGGTTACCAAGTGCCGTTTACGAAAGCTTAGCAAACCTATCGGATTCGTTACGATTCTACGACAAAAGGTGTGGACTTTAGGTGTATAGGTTATGGTTTTCAACACTTTCAATGTCAGATAATGAGAGATTCATGATCTGCATGCAATTGCACATGTACAAAGTGCTGTCTGTTTTCCATTTCGATTAAAGATGAAGAATATAGAATTTTACATACTCTAGGTATTTGTAGAAAGTACCGTATACGTATAAATTTTGGAAATGTGTTTGCCATGATTATTTGCTATATTGATATATTATATGTGAATAAAATACTTGTTTGGCGAAAGGACTTGCCCTAATACATGTTTTGCTAATGCACACTATGTATGTTGAAAGGAGTGTATTCTAAGTGTTTATGAAAATGACTGATGAGTATATAATTCTCATTCGTGCTCGCCATGACTAATTGTCATGGATATATGATTGTTGTATTGGCGATACACCTTTGACGAAGGAATTTGCCCTAAATCACGCCACGGCCAATATACACTATATATGCTAAAATGTGTAGCCCAAGTGTTTGTGGAAATGACTAAAGGAACATGGAACTTGGATTCCTGCTTGCCATGACTATCCGTCGTGGGTGCGTGCGTGCTATAATTGGGGCAACTCCCTAGTGAAAGGATTTGGCCTTATACCTATGTGATCATCATATGTCATGTATGTTGATGTATGTAGTTAAAGTGTTTGTTGAAATGTCTGAATGAGTAGTAGTTAGTAAATTGTAATGTATAAGGGTGTTGAGATAAGATTCTCAGCTACCTTAGAGATGTATATGATTTCCTTCATATTGCTTGTTGAATTTAACTGCTTACTTATGAAATATAGGTGTTTGTATTTCCTGTTTATATTGTGCTTTATTACATGTCTTATGACATGCTTGTCAACATGCTTAAATTACTTTGTTTATTCTGCTTTACTCTACATGCGTCTGGTCATGGATTGATTGTGTTTGGGGCTATGATTATAGTCCAGGCAATCGGTAACGTGATTGAATTCGTGGCTGAGATTCATTTGGCACGTGATGTATTCGACGAACCCGAGTCGTACTTCGGTTGGCGATAGTGGTTGGCCACGCAAAGTGCTTATGCACTTCATGTCGTCCAACTTGTTGTGCGCTCGAGCTAGCCGAGCTCGTCAAGTTACCCGATCTGTCTAATGTATGTTCACCATGTTTGGACGCTATTGCTTGAACCTAGGGTACCAAACTTACCAGTAAAATCCCGTTAAACATGGTACCTCGATCCGCTAAGACTCATGAGCCGGGCATGGTGGTATGGGACACCATGGTCGAGCTGTCGGCCTATGCTGGGGCCACGTGCCTCCCCGTAGTGACCAGTGAGCAACCGGACTCATGAGCCGATTATGGTGGTATGGGACACTATATTCATGTTGTCGGCCTACATTGATAAGGTGATGGGGGAGTGGTGCAACGAATGCGTGTAACAGCCCTGACAGCCCTTTGTAGTGGCCTCGAGCATATTCTGAATTTGCGGTGAGGCGACGAGTTTTACCGCAGTGTATAGAGTATGAACTAGGCCTGTATCAATTTAGTGATGAACCGTTAAAAAGGTGATGGGGGAGTGGTGTAACGAATGTGTGTAACAGCCCTGACAGCCTTTGCAGCGACCTAGAAACACACCATCGTATGAGATTAACTAGGACTGACGACCCTAGAATGGATCATGTTTGGGAATGATACAAGGGAGGTACCTTAGTTTTCCAATCCTGCTGTTTGAAAGGACTAATAACTACTCGGTAATCATGCTCATCATCGCATTGCATGTGCCTGGTAGATGTGGAGCACTGAGGGATGAACGCATGTCGCGAACGTAAGATGGTGTCGCATGAGGGTAGTTTGGCAAGGGCATTCATCATGTCATTCATACTTGCATTAATAAGAGTAGTTAGGAGTGTTTGATTGTACTGCTTTATCATTACTGCTTGACTGAATTGATAACATGTTAACCTATACTTTACTGTTCCACTGAGTTGATCACTCACTCCCACGTTACGGGACGGTGTTGTACACACCAATCAGATTTGTTGAGTTTCAGGTGATGGCGATGCTTATGAAGTAGAGCTGGACTACTACTATGATGTTGAGGAGTTCTCTTACATGTAGCTCTCTGACAGGTCTATGAAGACCTGGTATTGCATTGACGGGGCTATGTGTTTGGGATAGAAGACATTACACTTTCACAACTTGGTATAATTTGCAATTGTACTCATAATGAATTAACCTGGTAACATTATCACACTCTGGAGACTCACCACAGTTTTTATATTTTATTTATCTATCACAGTCTTCCGCTTGCTAATTCACTTGTCTCTGGAGTATGGTATGCTATTTTGGCTTAATCTCACTACACTAATACCGGCAACATTCAATCATCATTCATTTTGTTGCATAAGTATTGCGTTGGAACTCGGGAGTTGAGTTTATGCTCGACCCCCAATTTTCAGGGCGTTACAAGATGGTATCAGAGCATGATTTAGATTAAACCGGACCTGAGTTATGTTCTCATGACGTATGCCGACACCTTTTGACATAGGAGGGTGCGAGAACAATGTAGAAACAGTCTTAGGCATCCCTGTTCCTTCCAATGGCTAGTTCACTGAAAACGAACGCCGAAATCGAGTCTGTATTCAACCATGGTCGCACGGGTCGACCTTAAAACATTCCTAGGCCGTCTATTGATGATTCTAGATCATAATCCACCGCATCCCAACTGTTGAAAATCGGTAGAATACAGGATAAACGTGATGAGGATAACTACTCCGAATCCTCGGAGCTTCTCTGGACTCCTCACAGAGACTTCTCGAATCTACGAGAAAAGAAAGCCAAAAATAGAAATAAATTCTAATAAATTTGAAATTGATTAATGAATGACAAAAAAAAAGCGAGTTCACAACCCTTTAAATAGGGATACCAAGTAATGAGAAAGAAATCAGAAACAAACTACAACTAAAACTCCTAGAATTCACGACTTACTATAAGGTCGTGATGTCTACTAGTGCGCAAGGTTTTCGGCCAAAAATAGTAAGTGTCCTATTTGGCTTCACCAAACCATTCTCCTAATTATTCTAAGCTCTTTTCATGTTGGGCACAACTCCTAAAGCCCAACGGATGAAGAGTAATCAAACTAAAACTACTATTTATAGTAAAGACGAAATTAAAACAGGGAAACGACCATCGGTCCAGGGTTTTTTTGCAATTTCGGGCTGTGCAACCCGGCATAGTGGGGTTGGTTGACTTCGTTAGCTCGTTCTACCCCAAAATCATATATTTTACGTCAGATAACTCATTCCAGATTGCAAGATACGTCCGATTTGACCCGAAACGACTCAAAACGGAGTTGGGGGCCTCACGCGTTAATCCAGGGGGCAACCAAGTGAACCCAGGGTGTATTTGGCACTTTGGGAGGGTGGTGAACACCGCCCTACCGCAGCGGCACCGCGGTTGGTCCGGTGGACCGCGGCGGAACCGCGGTCACCGCGGTCAAGTTGGGCCGGTCGGATTGGGCCAGTGCTAGTCATGGTCGGCCCGACCCCTTGGCACGTGTGGTGCGTGCGAAATTGCGGGGGGACCCCTATTTCACGTCGTTTTGCCCCCCTCTCTCTCAAACGCCCCTCCAAGCCCCCTTTTCTCTTTACGGTTACTGTTTTCTTTCTCAAACTCTCTCCCAATCACCCAATCCCTCATTTTCAGGCACAACCCATCCACATCCATTGTTCACAGCAACACCCACCCTCTACCCTTTCCGTTTTTCCTCATTTGAACTCCCACACCCCCTCATTTGAAGCTCAAAACCGTGTAAGCTCTCAACCCATCATATTTCTTCATTTCCTTTCTTCAAACCCTGTCTTTTGGGGCCTTTACAATCCCTATTGAGGTTCAAACTCGTGGAGAACCAAAAACTTCAGCCCCCGTTTCCCCTTATCCTCATTTCCATGGCTCTATCCGAGCTTGTACGACCATTTTTTTGGAGGCCTAATCATCTGTACTGTTGTCTCGTAGTTTGCATGGGTTACCATCTTTGGATGTTTATGCTTTCATGTTGACGGATGTAGTAGTTGGTAGAATGTTTTAGATGTTTGAGGACGTTTAGGGCCCGTTCGACCAAATTGTATTAGGTGAGTTTAAGGTGGATAGAATTGTATAAGTAACAATAAATGTATGTGTAAGATATGGTCCCTAGAGTGGGTGTATCCCATGTTTTCCGACACCATGTTTAGAATATACGTAATTAAAAGTAAATTCCAAGATTTCCTTTCAAATAACACTTAGAAATTCATTATCCTGGGATTTGGAAATCCCATCTCACACTTTCCCACACAAGGCTCATTTTCCAAAGCCTATACCATTAATTTTAATCCCCACCCACCCTCCTACCAAACATGTCATTCCCAATCCTGAGGTAGGATTAGTAATACAGTCCCATTTAATACAACTTAAGACCACTGGCCACATAGGCCCTAGAGTTTTGGACCTAGAGCGGTGCTCCTAGATTTCGACAGACCTGACTGTATAAGAAATCCAACAAATTAATAATGTGAACCCTAAGACCCTCTTAGTTAGTGTGAACATGTGTGTGGTGCTCGAGCATAGTAAATTCAAGTGCAGGCAACTCAGTTCCAATTAGACAACTTTGACCCTAAGTGATAAAACCCTTTCTGTATTAGAAATGATGTGAAATCATCTAGCATATGAGCATAGACTTTGGACTACACCTAAATTAAGACTAGACTACCAGTTACATTAGAGAATGCCAGAGATCGATATATGTAGTTAGGTCAAATCAATACACCTCTTTGATCTAAGTGGCGCAGCGAAAGCGTGGTGGACCCTTGCCCCACTGGCCCAAGATCGAATGGAGTTGACCCAGACTATACGTAAAGACAGGTCACTAAATAGGATGAGCTACCCTATCTCGGACATAGAATGAGACGAGGATTTTCTTAGACCAAGACCTAAAGGGCAACACGAGATAGAGACAATTTGAGCCTTTCAATGATGGACATTCCTTACGTTTTTAGAGTGATCGAACTACGGAGTTACGGAAATATACAACTATGAAACATTCGCGGCTTGACCCAATTCTCAATCTTGGGCGACTACTAATGGACTCTCTACTGACGAGCAGACGACCAGGATCCAGCAGGATTCGGAAGGGATACGATGAGCTTTCTACCCTGGCCCGGTAGATGATCAATGTATCGAGATCAAGCCCACTATAACCGTCTCTCCGTGTTGGTCAAACATTGAAAAAAGTTATCTTACTCTAAATTGTTGGGAATTGTCGTCAAGACTCCAAATAGGTAAAGAAATAAATTGTAGCAAACCATCAGGGTATGAGAAATGGATAAAGAAATAAGTTTTAAGGGGGGTAGCCTAAAATGAACCAGGCTAGTATATACCCTACGCAATAAAACTTAGGCAAAGAAATAATTAAATCTTTCCTTATTACCCTTAGGCAATTTCGGGGACAAAATTTTGTTTTAAGGGGGTAAATTGTAACATTCCGGATTTTTGCCAACCTGGAATTAGACGTCCTTAGGCAATGGGTCGCTCCTAACACCTTATTAACCTGTCAGAATTGAATCCCACAGTCTAAAATAGCTTGTTAACCCTTTTCCTTCATAAATCCCACCCTTCACCACCTTGTTCTTTCAATTTTTCTCAGTACTTTCACTTTATATACAATCTATAAAGGCCCAGGTACCACCTCGGACAGATATTACTCAAGATTAAATCCTTTAGAAATTAGGCGAGAATTAGCCAGTGTTAAACTAGAGTACCTGTGAAATTAGCACCAATCACTTTAAATACGATCTGCAAGACCCAAAACTTGTAGAATCATTGACGCTACATTACCCTAAAATTTAGGATCAATCCCATTACCGGTTACTTTCGGGAGCATCACGAAACTCCGTATTAGATCTGGACCGCACGTCGGAAGTCCAATTAACACGAAGTTAAGGAATTAGGACCGTCTTGCTGGGCTTGACAACCATCTCGGAAATCAAATCCAGATAGTGTCCCAGTGTTATTCGCTTGAGTTCGGAGCGGGGAGTGTGAGAAATGTGAAATTAATTCAAAATAAAATAGAAATTTATGAAATCTGGCACTTCTTGATTGCGGATCAGTATTAAGCAACCAGACCGTCAGAATCAGACCAAATTACACCCTCGGATCAGGGATATTTCCCTAAACATATTCATGTACTCGGAATCTCCGATCGAGATTCACTGATCGTTGAATTGAAACTGATCCACCACGCGTGATCTGAGAAGCCGACTGAAACGAAAACGTATCCATACCTAGATCCAGTGTTAGTGAGATTAAGTCTGACCTTTAGCTCAAGGGTCCCCACCAGAAGTCCTCCGTTGAGCTGAAACGGACCCGCTTTGGTTATAACCTAAGTATACCTTGGCCTGAAGTCTATTTCGGTGAGATTTTAGGCTACATAAGGACCTTAAACCCTCTCTCATTTCAGCCATACAAATTTGAGAAAAATCCTAGGAAAAGAGAGAGAAAAGAGAGAGAAAGTGAGAGAGAAGTGGGAGCATCTCCCTGCCGCTACACGAGCTTAACCACTTCCTTCTCATCGCTTTCCCGGCGATTTCGGCTCCGTTTCTAGGTAAGAAACCCTAACCCTAAACTGATTTGGAGTTTTGATAGTTGTAGGTTATGAAATAGCTAACCTATTTCATTTTATAGGTTACCAAACTACCGTATACGAAAGCTTAGCAAACCTATCGGATTCGTTACGATTCTATGATAAAAGGTGCGGACTTTAGGTGTATAGGTTATGGTTTTCAAAGCTTTCAATGTCAGATAATGATAGATTCATGATCTGCATGCAATTGCACATGTACAAAGTGCTGTATTTTCCGTTTCGATTATAGATGAAGAATATGGAATTTTACATACTCTAGGTATTTGTAGAAAGTACCGTATACGTATAAATTTTGGAAATGTGTTTGCCATGATTATTTGCTATATTGATATATTATATATGAATAAAATACTTGTTTGGCGAAAGGACTCGCCCTAATACATGTTTTGCTAATGCACACTATGTATGTTGAAAAGAGTGTATTCTAAATCTAAATGTTGTGAAATGACTGAATGAGTATAGAATTCTCATTCGTGCTCGCCATGACTAATTGTCATGGATATATGATTGTTGTATTGGCGATACCCCTTTGACGAAGGAATTTGCCCTAAATCACGCCACGGCCAATATACACTATATATGCTAAAATGTGTAGCCCAAGTGTTTGTGGAAATGACTAAAGGAACATGGAACTTGGATTCCTACTTGCCATGACTATCTGTCATGGTGGCGCGCGTGTTATAATTGGGGCAACTCCCTAGTGAAAGGATTTGGCCTTATACCTATGTGATCAACATACGTCATGTATGTTGATGTATGTAGTTAAAGTGTTTGTTGAAATGTCTGAATGAGTAGTAGTTAGTAAATTGTAATGTATAAGGGTGTTGAGATAGGATTCTCAGCTACCTTAGAGATGTATATGATTTCCTCCATGTTGCTTGTTTAATTTAACCGCTTACTTATGAAATATAGGTGTTTGTATTTCCTGTTTATATTGTGCTTTATTACATGTCTTATGACATGCTTGTCAACATGCTTAAATTACTTTGTTTATTTTGCTTTACTCTACATGCTTCTGGTCATGGATTGATTGTGTTTGGGGCTATGATTATAGTCCAGGCAATCGGTAACGGGATTGAATTCGTGGCTGAGATTCATTTGCCACGTGAGATGTGTTCGACGAACCCAAGTCATACTTCGGTTGGTGATAAGGGTCAAATATGGCATAGCGGACCCCGATTATTGTCCTATATTATGAACATGATAATGCTTAATGGAATATTTTAATCATGTTTTTGCTACAGAGTGAAATCAAGAGCGTGGATTGAAAAATGATATTAAAAGCGTGAATTTGACGCTCTGAAATTACCAAAGCTCGGGATGGACTCTAGAAAACCAATAATGAAGATTTTACACGCCTGGGATCTGAGGAAAGCAAGCCAAAGGGGCCCGAAAAAGGTCCAAAATACAAGATCACATGTTTCCCGCCATCCGATCAACTCGAAACTTCATACATGTGATGGGGGCCGTAAATCAACCGTACATATTAAATTTCAGCCCTTGAAGATCTCGGGAAGGGTTCCAACGGCCAGATCAGCCCCTTAAATCAGTAAGTGGGGCCCACCTGATAACAGTATATGCCTCAACTTTGGTCCAAACCCATTAATCAGGGAGATAAAGAGGATGGACAGTGCAGATTTCTCATAAACATCATAGTGGGCCCCATGTGTGGTGCATGTGCACCATACACTCACGATGGCTGCCATGCACCGGACCGGCTAAGGCGGTCAGCGAGCCGCTGACCCGCAGCCTCTCTCCCTCTCACGCGCTAGCTTCCAGCGAACGGACGCTGGTCGGTTGGGTTTCGGTTGTGGGTCCACACCATCCCTCAATCTGGTAATCCGGACCGTACATCAGGTCTTAATGGAGGCCATGATCACTGCCTAGGTGGCAGAATTGCAATTGGTCATCAGGAATGAAATCCAACCATTCAACAGCAGAAAACCAACGGTGAAGCAAGATACTCTGTGGGCCACACAAAAATGGAGAAAAAAATGCATATTCCTGACCGAAATTTCGATAGAACTTCGGTGAACGGAGTGGATTTCGCAATGCAAGATCAACGTGGGCCCCACCATTTTCGCAGCGGAAGCAGTCCGCGTCCCTGTTACGCGGCAGCAAACGAACGGACGCTGTCCGTTTTTGCGAAGCGTTGTGGGCCTCACCCATGGCCTGTATGGAAGATCCAATCCGTTCATCTTGTAGACGGCCGCGAGCACTACAAACGCATGCTGATTTTTCACTCCCATGCGTACACACGTGCATGATACAGAGGCCACAAAAGGGCTGCCCTGCAACGTTTAAATCGGATCTTTCTGTATTTTCTTCTCTGGGCCGCGTTAATGGATGTTCAAAACCACCCATTCTTGACTGAAATTTCGTCCTGAATCCAATAGACGGGGTGGATTTTCCAGAAAATGCTTCTGTGGGGCCCACCGATCATGGCTGCGAAAATTTCCATTCCATGTCCTGCTACAACTCTGCCACTTACTCCAGCCTTCCAGCAGCTATAAAAAGGAGTCTTGGACTTGGGAATTTCATGGAGAAACAGGGAGGAGTTCCAGATCTACAGCAAGGGAGAGAAGAAAGAGAAGAGAGAGAAGAAAAGAGAGAGAGAGAAATTGGTTTGATTTTTCTTTTATGACTTTTTATTTTTTTTATCCATCTGTTTAATGGATTTTATGGGTAACTAATCTCTCAGCTAGGGCTGAGATGAAACCCCTAATTTGAACACCCTTTGTTCTATGTTGATTTTACTTTAATTAGATTGATTTGTTTCTTCCCCTAGTGTGCTTGATTGTTTTATATTTTATACTTCTCCATCTATGAACTTTGATCAGAGTCTATGGATGGATGTGGTCTGGATGCTTATTCTAGGTGCTTGTATCCGATCATGAACAGGTTCCTGTAGAGGAAGAAACAGGGTGCTTTAATGAACTGCATATTCCATATGCCCGATTAAGGACATGGGATATGATCTTCATGGCATTGCTTAAAGGAATTAGACAATCTGTATGCCCGATTAAGGACACAGATTGTGCTTTCTCTAGATAAGTTAGATCAATCTAAATTAAGGTGAATTAACAGACAAAACAAAGGTTAGGATAATTAGGGGTGGATTCGAAAGTCCTAGTGCTCTCTCTGATTGAATTTTCTTCCCTATTCTCAATAGTTATTTTTCATAGATTTGTGTTAGTAATTCACTACATTATTTGTTGAATTAGTTAAAGAGAATCACAGATTTGAATTGTGACGACCAGTCCTCGTGGGATTCGACCTCGATCTTACCGAGTTTATTACTACATCACAACCCTATACTTGGGGAGTGAACAAGTTTTTGGCGCCGTTGCCGGGGATTGTTTCGTTCCAAATTGAATTTAGGATTCTCTCTTATCATAATTCATAGCTTAGGATTTTACTAACTTAGAGTTCTTTTTCTTTATTTTAGAAATTAACCTATTTCCTGTTTTGTAGGGTCCTGAGATAAACTTCTAATTTGGTAATCCCTTTCTAAATTCTTTACTTTTTCTAATTTTTATTTTTAGAATTAGGTTTTTACTTTTTAGAAATTTTCTAATTCTAGAATTTCTTTTGAATTTTTATTTTTAGATTTAGATTTTTCTCTTAAGTAACTTCCTATTTTCTAGTTTTAGAAAATTTTCTTTCCTTTTTAGAAACTAACTCTTCTTTTTAGAAACTTTCTTTCTTAAAAATTAACCGTTGCTTAGGATTTTTTTTTTAGGAAACTTGATTTGTTTATGTTTCTATTTTCAGGAATTGAGGAAGAAAGCTACTAAGTGAAGGAGGAGCTTCTTAAATCTTCTGACATCAATCATCTCCTTTTCCCGGTTCTTTCTTCCCATTCTTACTTACATAGTTTTCACTTGTTTTTTTAAATATAGTTTCTAGTTCTAGTTTTCTTTTCTTAGGTTGTTACTTAGTTTATGCTAGGACGTAGATCTCTAGATAAAGAACTAGTACCTTTTGATCCTGAAATAGAAAGAACATTTCGTAGAAGAGTTAGAAACATCCTATTTGAAATGGCAGAAGAGAATGGAACTAAAACTCTTAGAGATTATTCAGCTCCTGTCCAATTCAATGCGCCTTCATGCATAGTGTTGCCCACCACCACGGCAGCACACTTTGAACTCAAGACTGGGGTCATACAGTTGTTGCCTTCCTTTTATGGGTTAGACAAGGAGGACCCATATCATCATGTGAAAGAATTCCTAGACATTTGCTCCACCTTTAAGTTCCAAAACTTCTCAGACGATTCGATCCGCCTACGCCTGTTTCCTTTTTCTTTGAAGGATAAGGCGAAAGCATGGTTGAATTCTCTAGAAGTTGGGTCTATCACTACATGGGACCAATTGTCTAGGAAGTTCTTAAACAAGTTCTTCCCGGTTCACAAAACTAATGCTCTCCGTAGAGAAATCACTAATTTCACACAAAAAGAGGGAGAGCACTTTCACGAATGTTGGGAAAGATGGAAGGACTTGCTTCTTAAATGTCCACACCACGGTTTTGAGAAGTGGCAACAAGTGCAATACTTTTATGACGGTCTGACACCCCAGAACCGTCGCATGGTTGATGCCACCAGTGGAGGGTCCTTCATGACCAAAAGTGATACCGAAGCGTGGAAATTCTTTGAAACCTTGTGTGAAAACTCCCAGTAATGGGACTATTCAGATAGAGGTGAAAGAAGTTCCCAACCACAAAAGAAAGGTGGCATATATGAGATAGGAGTCACGCCAGATCTCCATGCCAAGAATGATGGGCTGACAAAGAAGGTTGATGCTCTGATGTTGCATAATGGACCTCCACAAACAACTCAAGCCGAGGCTTGTGCCATATGTTCTAGTCCTACCCATCCTACGCAATCTTGCCTATCTGGTGCAGCATTTCCAGAATTCCTCTCTGAACAAGTTCATGCTTTGAACACCTTTCAGAAACCTGGGAATGATCCTTACTCGAACACATACAACCCAGGGTGGGCTAGACATCCAATTTTTCTTGGGCAAGGGGACCACAACAAGGAGGACCATCTGAAAATCCTCCTATGCAACCTCAGCAGTTTCCACAATATCAACAACTGCCTGCACAATCAAGGAAACCATCTCTTGAGGATACACTCCATCTTTTTATGCAGAGTTCTCTCTAATTCCAAAAAGACACCCAACAAACCTTACTAGCCAACCAGCAAAGCTTACATGCAAATGCGCAATCCATTGCCAAGCTGGAAGTACAAATGGGTCAACTAGCTGACACATTGAGTGAGAGAGAGAAAGGTAAGTTCCCTGGCCAACCTGTGGCTAATCCAAAGGGACAGTATGAGATTGGCTCTAATTCCAACCAAGGGCAATACCATGAGCAAGCCAAATCGATCACTACCCTTAGGTCAGGCAAACAGATTGACAACAAAATAGAGATACCTAGGGATGAATCAAATCAAGGTGAAGCAGAGAGACACACCAATGCATCCAAAGTCCAAAAACTCTCTGACTCTCCAAGAGCCGCTGACGTGCCACCTTACGTGCCCAAAGCACCCTTTCCTCAACGTCTGGCACCAATGAAGAAAAGAAACAACTTTGATGAAATCCTGGATGTGTTTAAAAAAGTGCAAGTCAACATCCCATTGCTTGACGCTATTAAGCAAGTCCCTACTTATGCTAAGTTTCTTAAAGATTTATGCACTCAAAAGCGTAAGCAGAATGTTCATAAGAAAGTCTTCCTTGCAGAGCAGCTCAGCTCCATGATTCAACATAACACCCCTCCTAAATTTAGGGATCCTGGAGCTCCCACCATCTCTTGCGGTATAGGAGATCATAAAATCGGGAAGGCATTACTTGATTTAGGGGCGAGCGTCAATTTGTTACCATATTCGGTTTATGAGCAGCTAGGACTTGGTGAGTTGAAACCGACTAAAATAACATTACAACTAGCTGATAGATCTGTCAAGGTGCCCCGGGGTGTTATTGAAGATATACTAATCCAGGTTGACAAATTTTATTTTCCAGTGGATTTCATAGTTATAGATACTCAGCTTGTCCAGAATCCTCATAGTCAGATCCCAGTCATTTTGGGTCGTCCATTTTTGGCCACATCTAATGCTATTATAAATTGCAGGAATGGAGTTATGAAGTTGTCATTTAGTAACATGAATATTAAACTCAATGTTTTTAATGCAGGACAACAACCCGCGGATTTGGATGACATATTTGAAGTGGACATGATCGAGAGTCTAGTGCAGGACTCCTTCCGTAAATCTTTTGAAGATCCACTCGAGACCTGCTTAGCACAACATGGCACGGATTTTGACATAGATAGTCCCATCCACGAAGTCAATGCACTGCTCGACTCTACTCCTATATTGGAGACTGAAAAATGGAGAGCGAAAGTGGAACCTCTTCATCCCTCTGAGACTCTTCCTGACAGCACAGTTTCTAACTCTGAGAAGGCAAAAGAGAACAGGTTGCTTAATGTTCTTCGAACATATAAGGCAGCAATTGAACGGAGGATAGCAGAAATACAAGGAGTGTGCCCCACTGTATGTAAGGATCATGCTGTGGAAATGTCACGTAAAATGCAAAGGAAGCATGATCCTAACATGGAAGAAGTCGTTTGAGCAGAAGTCCTTAAATTATTTGACGACAGTGTCAGTTACCTCATTGCAGATAGCACAGCTCATGGGAACTCACATCACTTGTCTGGGATTGGTTAACCACGTGTTGAGGTAAGTTCTTTGGCGGACCCTGGTCTTAAAGATTAATGAATTCATGGTCCGTTCTTGTCTGGCTGAAGACGTTAAACTTAGACAATCTGTATGCCCGATTAAGGACACAGATTATGCTTTCTCTAGATAAGTTAGATCAATCTAAATTAAGGTGAATTAACAGACAAAACAAAGGTTAGGATAATTAGGGGTGGATTCGAAAGTCCTAGTGCTCTCTTTGATTGAATTTTGTTCCCTATTCTCAATAGTTATTTTTCATAGATTTGTGTTAGTAATTCACTACATTATTTGTTGAATTAGTTAAAGAGAATCACAGATTTGAATTGTGACGACCAGTCCTCGTGGGATTCGACGTCGATCTTACCGAGTTTATTACTACATCACAACCCTATACTTGGGGAGTGAACAGTTGGCGATAGTGGTTGGCCACGCGAAGTGCTTATGCACTTCATGTCGTCCAACTTGTTGTACGCTCGAGGTAGCCGAGCTCGTCAAGTAACCCGATCTATCTAATGTATGTTCACTATGTTTGGACGTTACTGCTTGAACCTAGGGTACCAAACTTACCAGTGAAATCCCGTTAAACATGGTACCTCGATCCGCTAAGACTCATGAGCTGGGCATGGTGGTATGGGACACCGTGGTCGAGCTGTCGGCCTACGCTGGGGCCACGTGCCTCCCCGTAGTGACCAGTGAGCAACCAGACTCGTGAGCCGATTATGCTGGTATGGGACACTATATTCGTGCTGTCGGCCTACATTGATAAGGTGATGGGGAAGTGGTGTAACGAATGCGTGTAACTGCCCTGGCAGCCCTTTGTAGTGACCTCGAGCATACTCTGAATTTGTGGTGAGGCGACGAGTTTTGTCGCAGTGTATAGAGTATGAACTAGGCCTGTATCAATTTAGTGATGAACCATTAAAAAGGTGATGGGGGAGTGGTGTAACGAATGCGTGTAACAGCCCTGATAGCTTTTGCAGCGACCTAGAAACACACCATCGTATGAGATTAACTAGGACTGACGACCCTAGAAAGGATCATGTTTGGGAATGATACAAGGGAGGTACCTTAGTTTCCCAATCATGCTGTTTGAAAGGACTAATAACTACTCGGTAATCATGCTCATCATGGCATTGCATGTGCCTGGTAGATGTGGAGCACTGAGGGATGAACGCATGTCGCGAACGTAAGATGGTGTCGCATGAGGGTAGTTTGGCAAGGGCATTCATCATGTCATTCATACTTGCATTAATAAGAGTAGTTAGGAGTGTTTGATTGTACTGCTTTATGATTACTGCTTGACTGAATTGATAACATGTTAACCTATGCTTTACTGTTCCACTGAGTTGATCACTCACTCCCACGTTACGGGACGGTGTTGTACACACCAATCAGATTTGTTGAGTTTCAGGTGATGGCGATGCTTATGAAGTAGAGCTGGACTACTACTATGATGTTGAGGAGTTCTCTTACATGTAGCTCTTTGACAGGTCTATGAAGACCTGGTATTGCATTGACGGGGCTATGTGTTTGGGATAGAAGACATTACAGTTTCACAACTTGGTATAATTTGCAATTGTACTCATAATGAATTAACCTGGTAACATTATCACACTCTGGAGACTCACCACAGTTTTTATATTTTATTTATCTATCACAGTCTTCCGCTTGCTAATTCACTTGTCTCTGGAGTATGATATACTGTTTTGGCTTAATCTTACTCATGTTCACTACACTAATACCGACAACATTCAATCATCATTCATTTTATTGCATAAGTGATGCATTGGAACTCGGGAGTTGAGTTTATGCTCGACCCCCGATTTTCAGGGCGTTACACGCTGCTGGAAAGCTATACAGATGACATTGGTCTCACGCGTGATTGGTCGTTGAGGACTTTTTGGCCTTTTAGGCTTTTAGTTACTGGCTCCGTCAGCTGCCCGCATGGGTATGCATATGATGGTCTTCACGGGCTTTTTAGGGCCATTGGCTTCTCATTGCTGCCCGAATGGTAAAAATGATAGACCTTATGCGTAGCTGGCACTTTTAGGGCTTGGCTAGGCTGGCTTAAAATGCCTTAGAAGACAATAGTAGGTGTGATCTTCGTTGCTGCGAGAATGATAAATATCTCTGACTGAAATTGATACGTCACCACTTCTGCTAATATCTTCAACGGTATCCGTCTGTGTTGTTCATAATATATTAGCTTGATGATGATACCAATTTCAACAGATTTTGTAGGGCTCGCTTGATGATGACGATGGGCACTTTCTTTTCACAACACTTGTTGGTGCATAGTCTTGATATGCTCGTAAATTTCTTCTTTATTTATTCATCTAACAATACATAGTCGTGGTCTTATTTATTCTTGCCCTCTTTTGATATAGAATCATTATTCTGATAATATTCTGGATCAAAATCAGTAGCAACTTCAGGGATGATATCTTTTAATGAAGAGAGCATTGACCGTATACTGATACCTTGTCCATCCTGATCTACGAGTCTGTATGCGCCATTAGAGTATACTTCTTTTATTATATACGGCCCATCCCATTTAGGCTCGAATTTTCCCCCTGTTTGGCGGGTGACCACTATTGGTCTTTTCAGCATCCATATCCCCTTTTTTTAAAGAGCGATATTTAACTCGTTTATCAAAGGCCGCCAATATCCTTGCCTGATATGATTGTAATCACTGTTGGGCTGCCAGACATTTCTCGTCAAGTAAATCTAATTCTTTCAGCCTTATTTTTACATTTTTATCATCTGTTATGGACTGATGTACTGCTACTCGGAGTGATGCTACTTGTATTTCAATCGGGATCACTGCTTCGACACCATAGATCAGCGAATACGGTGTTGCTTTTGTTGCTGTCTGGTGAGTAGTTCTGTATGCCTATAATGCTTCTTGTAACCTTTCATCCCAATCATGCTTGTTCCCTGTCACTGTCTTTTTCGGTATCTTGAGTATCGTTTTATTACACCTCTACTAATCCATTGGCCGGTGGATAGTAAGGAGTTGAAAATGAATGACGTATGCTGGATTTCTGACGTAACTTTTCCACGCCTCTGTTCTTGAAGGGAGTGCTATTATCTGTTACAATTTTCTTTGGAATACCATGGCGGTATATTATTGCGTGCCAGATGAAATTAACCACATCCTTTTTCTTTAACATTGTGTAAAGCAACTGCTTCTATCCACTTGGAGAAATAATCTGTCGCTGCCAAGATATACTACTTTCCTTTGGATGAAGGCGGATTTATAGGACCAATGACGTCAAGTCCCCAAGCAGAGAAGGGCCAAGAGGCGACTGACTGATGTAGGTCTTCTAGAGGAACATGTATAACATCTCCATGAATCTGACATTCATGACATTGCTCAGCATAATTTATCGCGTCTTTGAACCTGGTAGGCCAATAATACCCCATTCGATGTATTCTATGAAATAGATTTCGGCTAGCTTGATGTGCCTCACATTCTCCAGAATGTGCTTCTCGTAACATCTGACTTACTTCTTATTCGTCTTAGCAACTAGCAACATTCTGTTGTGAGATTTTCTATACAGCACTTCGCTGCATATGATGAATTTGCTTGACCTTTACTTGATTTACTGTCTCTGTGTTGGATCTTCTGGCAGGATGTTATATTTGAGATAATCGATGAAGGGCTGATGTCAACCATCTGTCATTACCACTAAACACGATATAGGAAGCATCTCCATGATTTCATCAATGACTTCTGAAGATGGCAAAAATATTCTTTCTTCTATAGTTACTTGGAGGGGGCTTCAATTTGGGCAGGACAGGGCCGCCGCCAGGCTGGCCAAAGCATCTACTCTTGTGTTATCAGATCATGGTATGTGCTTGATTTCGACATGATAGAACTGTTCTAGCAACCGCTGTGCTTTTTGGCACTATGGCAAAAGCTCTTGCTTTCTTATCTCGAATTCAGTCGTCAATTGATTGATGACCAATTTAGAATCCCCAAAGATATGTAGCGTCTTTATCTTCATTTCCCTAGCTATTTCCATTTCGATGATGAGGGCTTTGTATTCAGCCTCATTATTTGTGCATAAAGCTCCCAATGTGAAGGAGTAAGGCAACAAGTCACTTTGAGGGGTAATGAATATCACTCCTGCCCCCGCTCCTGATGCACGAGAAGTGCCATCAAAATACATCTGCCACGGGCTTTGTGACTCAACTAACATAACTTGCTCATCTAGAAAATCATCACCGATGGTTTCACATTCTGCTACAGGGTGCGTTGCAAGGAAGTCCGCCACGACTTGTCCTTTTATCGTCTTCGCCGGCTCATACGTAATAGTATACTCTGAAAGCAACAACATCCATTTGGCCAGCCTCTCGGACAACATCGGCCTTGTCATCAAAAATTTTATTGGATCTGCTCTCGAGATCAAAGTTATGTCATGGGAGAGACAATAATGTCTCAATTTCTGAACCGCAAATATTAGTGCCAAACATTCTTTTGCATTCCGTGCCCATCAAAGTTTGGCTTAAATAATAAAGAGCAGTCTCCTTCCTGGATTCATTCACCTTAGCCAACAAAGCTCGTAAAGAATTCTCGGCTGTAGATATATACAAAATAAGTGGTTTTCCTTTTATCGGAGCTGTTAGTACCAGCGGTTGTTTCAACAATTCCTTTATTGAGTCAAACGCATTCTGACAGGCTTGATCCCATACAAACTTCGTACCTTTCTTCATCAAATGGGAGAATGGCTGACACCTCCCTGCCAGATTCGAAATGAAACAGTGAATGTATGCCATCTTTCCTTGTAAACTTTTCAATTCTTTTAACGTCTTTAATGGCCGCATATTTTGAATGGCTTTAACTTTCCCTGGATCGATCTCGATGCCCCTATGTCAGACGACAAAATCGAGAAATTTACCTGAAGACACCCTGAATGCACATTTAGCTGGATTCATCTTCAACTGTTTCTTTCTGAGTCAATGAAAAACTGATGCCAAATGTTCTCGATGCTCCTGATGATCCCCTGATCTAACCCCCAAGTCGTCGACGTAACACTCAACATGCTTGTGCATCATGTCTTGGAAGATATTCTGCATTTCCCTTTGATATGTCGCCCTGGCATTTTTGAGACCAAATGACATAACTTTATAGTAGTAAATACCCAAAGAAGTTCTAAACGCTGTTGCTTCTTCATCTTCAGGTGCCATTCGAATTTAATTATACCCTGCATAACCATCCATGAATGACATGATAACATACTGAGTCGTACTGTCAATTAGTAATTCAGTTATCGGGAGGGGAAAATCATCTTTTGGATAGGCTTCATTCAGATCCCTGAAGTCAACGCACACCCTAACTTGTCCGTTTTTCTTCTTCACGGGGATGATGTTCGATATCCACTTGGGATATTTGACCTCCCTAATAAACCCGACCTTTATCAACTTATTCACTTCTTCTATCAGGGGAACGAAGTCCGGATAAAATCGCCTTTGTGCTTGTTTAACCGGCCTTTTATCTTTAGAAATATTTAGTCGGTGCATTGCTATGGAAGGCTCCAAACCAGGCATTTCTGCATATGTTCGGGTGAAGACGTCTTTATTTTCTTTGAGAAGTAGAACATATTTCTCGAATTCCTATTCAGAAAGACCGGCGCTGACAAATGTGTTCCATGGTTCTTCCTCTGTACCCAGGTTTATCTCCCCAAACTATCTATCGTTGGCTGCCCCCCGTTTTCCATCTGCTTCGAAGCCATTTCAGGATGCTCGACTATTTTGGGATCGTCTTCTGATAACTGCGCGGCCCTAACCATGTTCACCGATGACTTTGCCCCCAATCCTTGAAATTTTCTTCACTTTTCCTGACCGACCGCAAGAGGAATTTGAATTCCTCTCCCCTGATTCAACCCGGTGGGTTCTTCGTAATTAAAACCCATGTTTCTCATGATTTGCTTGCTTGCCGGACTATATTTTTTGAGGTCTTGCGGTGTCAGCCTACCACGGTACACATTATTCTCAGTCTCTTCTCCTGCCTTTGCTTATACTGTGGTGTAAAATTCTATTGGTTCCAGGTATTTTGTACTAGCCTTGACCTGAAATCTTCCTAGAGCAGGCGGAAATGGCTTATTTCTTTCAACATACGGTAGTGGCACTATATAATTGGACTACAAAATTTTCAGTAGCTCAGGGGATAATAGAGTTAGTGGTGGTTGCCCTGGTTGTCTCAGATATTTCAGCACAAAATAGAATTTCCTCTTTGCTTCCGCAGTCCCAAACGATTCCGCTTTTTCTGTTTCTTCTTTTATCACTTTTACTTGAACGTCCTTTAGGACTTTGCTTTCATCATTCTTTCTTTCTTCTTTGGCAAGCCCTTTATAGTAACTGGCGTCCGCAAAGAAGGACTCGGCCTCTGTATATGGCTTTGCATCGGCCATTACTCTATACTGTATTCCATCTTTACAGTATTTGAAGCATTGATGCAGTGTAGAGGGTACAATGCTGTACTGATGAATCCATGGCCTTCCTAGTAGAAGATTGTACGATGTCACGGCGTTTATAATGTGGCACATGACATCAGTAGTCAGCTCTCCTATCTCCAACGTCACTGTAATCTTACCAAGTGCTCGTTGTCCATCTTGATTGAAGCCCTGTATCATCATTCCACTAGGGCATAGATCTGAACGACGATAACCTAGCTTACTCAACATTGAGAGTGGCAAGAGATTCATCGTAGACCCATTATCTATCATAATCCGCTTGACCTTCTTCCCGTGGATGTGGCCTTCTATCATTAACTGCCTGTTATGCTCTGCCTTGCAGATCAAATCATCATCAGAGAAGGAAACGATTGGTAGGCAGTTTTCTTGCTCATCATGCTCTTCGCGTTCTAGTTCTACTAGTAAAGTTTCTCTGACATCGTGATTGGACAATGCTTGGACCAAGCTTTGCCGAAATTCCTCTGAGAACTTAAGTGCATCATAGACGCTTAGTCGAGTCGGTATGCCCTTCAAATGACTTACTACATCATAAGTCACCTTTGCCGTCTCACTCTTTTTATCTTTCCCATCATCATCGTTCTGACTTTCAATGACTTCCTTTCTTGTCATCCCTGCTTTCTGCTTCATAGGGCTTGTAATCTTCTTTCCAGATCGCAACGTAATCACTTCTACTTTCTTTGTCATCCTATGGTCCTCTTTCTCTTTCGTATCCCGAGCCTTTTCTCGGATCGTGAGCATATTCACCATTGCCATGGTACCCCTTTCTTTTTCTTTACCAATTACTATTTCAACCCTGTCTATCATTCGCTGTATTATACATTTCAATGTATAACAATTCTCCGTTGGATGCCCCACCAGGCGATGCTAGCGGCAAAAATCTCTCTCTGGTTTTTGTCAGATCTTCAGGGCGTTTAGGTTCTGGTAACTCTATCATGCTGGCTTTTAGCAGTTGGTTCATTATAGGAATGACATCTTCCTTGTTGAAAGTGAACTCCTCGTGGGAATTGAGCATCCTGGGCCTTTTTCCACTGTATCTATTTCTTGGCTGATTCCATTATTCTTTTCGCTCTGGTCTCTTTTCCCTGAAGTCCCTTGTATCTTTACTTCTCTTGTCACGATCGACGGTATTTACAGACATCGTGCTGGGTGCTCTCCTAGCTATCTCATGGTGAAATGCTGGCATCTTACGAGTCATCAATTCCAAAGCACGAGCCTTAGTGGCCAGGTCATGGAAAGTTCTGATGTCAGCGCTGGTGAGTCCAAATGCGATCCCCGTCTCCATAGAATTTAGACACATCTTGACCCATTCCTTTTCTTTCGGCAGCTGTCTACACAAGGCTCCCAAGTCTTCCATCTTTCTATAAACTTTTCTATTGGTTCGCTTTCTCTCTTCCGCATAGAGGCCAATTCTGTAATACTAACATCACGCTCTGAAGAGAAGAAGTTTGACATAAAGGCGTCTTGCATTTGTTCCCAAGTACGTATCGACCCTGGGGCCAAGCTGTAATACCATTTGAATGTTTGTGTGTCAGTGACGACCCAACAATCGTAAGCAATACTGTGGTATCGTAGAAAAATTCCCCATGCTAGTAATGAAGTGCATTAAGTGTACTTCTGGCGATCCTTCCCCATTAAACTTCTGAAAATCTGGGTGCTTAAAATTGGCTGGAAACAGGATATCTTTTACTTCTCTTGGATACGGCGTCCAGTATCTGAAATGGCTAGTATTTTCATGCACTCTTTCTACTTTGACAGCTTCTTCGACGACTTGTCTCACCTTGTCTTGTGTTATGGTTCTCGCGGCTGGAACAGACCCTCATGATCCCGCCCCTTGTGGTTGAGAGCCTTCGGGCTGGTTTTCTTGTCCATTCATTGTGCTCATCTTCGGTTAAGCCACTATTTGGGCTATGCTATGCGCAAGGGTTTCTAAGGCCTCTCTTAGGTGTCTGCGCTCTTCCATTAGCGCTCTTTGTGCTTCTGCCATCTCATTCATGCGATCCTTTGTAGTTGGTGTATTGTCCTGATTTGTCCCTGCCATATGGACTGCAGCTTCTCCCCTTTTTGACAAGGCTGTATTTGGAGTGGGGTGTGAATATATCGAGGTAATAGGGCTTATGAAGAGAGGAGAGGATGGAGTTTCATTCGACTTCTCTATGCTTCCTGTGTCATTGATCAATTGGGGCGGTACAGACATTGGTGAACTTATCTGATACGGACATTAGTGAGCTTGGCATTAATGCTTTACCTTTCTGCTTTCTTGTCCATCTGACCCTTGGGGCGATCAAAGCCTGAAAATCCCGCGACGCTAACTGCGGAACTACCCGCTCGGGATATATCGCAGGAAGAGCGAGTTCAGGATTCTTCCTAGCTATATTATGTATTATCGGCCCTCTAACTCTCGGTGAAGGCAGATCCATCCTGGGGTTTCTTGCATTTTGTATTCTCATCCTAAGAGACATTACGACAGTCCAGCCTTTATCTCCTTCTGGCGGCTGAGGCGAAGCAGATATAACTCTGGTTGTTGCTCGAGTCAGGTTATTTTTGCTTGTAGGAAGTCGAGTCATGTACTTTAGGAGTTGGCTCGATGTGTACTCTATCATGAATCCGGTCGGAGTGAAATGGAAGCTCACCTTTCTTGCCGAAATTGCCATTAGTTGTAATTTGTAATTGGATTAAAAAAACCTTCAGACATGAACCATAACTATAATCAGTGTTTGAAGAATTGAATAATTTATCTTGGAGATGAAGGGGAGGATGTTCCCACTGAGGGTTGCCATTTTGGCGTCAGAAAGACGCCAAAGTATGATGAAAGTTCTTAACTATTTCAACGTTACTGTTAAATAAGATAAAAATCCCCAGCGGAGTTGCCATTTTGTTTCGAACAAGAAACAAATGCATTTGATTTGGGATATTATCTTATTCAAACATAACAGAGAGAGAGAGTATTGAGAACAATCATCATATTTCATTAGTACTGAGTTCATTTGTATCCTCATACATCCCTTGATTCTAAGATAGATCATTTAGAATATATAAATTGACAAAGTTCTAATGTCCAAGTTAGATATCAAACCCGGCAGCACTTTGACTCGCGATTTGATCATCTCTTTAAGAGGAATATGACTAGAATATCTCTTCTACTGATTCTCATCTTGAAGCTTGAACAAAAGAAATCTGGTAACTTGGCCATTTTAGCAGCATGTCAGCCCTTTAACCTTTACAGACTGCAGGGCAGTTTGGTTGCGTGGACCAGCGCAACCGATATGGTTTGCGCGGGTCTGCGCAAACCACCGAAGCTTTCTCTTCTCTCACCTTCAATCTCTCTCCTAGCTCTGCTTCCTCTCCAAAATCTTCAATCCGTCCAAATGAAGGAGGAGAGGGGTATTTATAGGCCCTCGCATGTCTGGTGCCTCGATCTTGGTGCCATGGGACCAACCTTGTATCAATCTTAACCATTCAAGAAAATCATTTCCTGAAACCAGTTGCGCGCGACTGCGCAACTAATCTTTGGGTTGCGCGGACCATGCAACAGATATCATTTGCGCGGACCCGCGTAATCAAGCTCAAAGGCACTTTTCTTTCTTCTTTCTTTTTTCCTTTGTATTGTCTTACTTTCCAATCTTCCTTTCTTCAATCCTTTCTCATTTCTTATGCCTCAACAGGGAGTTACAGCAATAGTTGGATGAGTTGCGTGAGCTAGTCTTCATTCATCCGAGCAGTTCGCCATGGGGAATGTCGGTACTATTCATTAGGAAGAAGGATGGCTCGTTGTGGCTTTGTGTAGACTACTGCGAGCTCAATCAAGTCACGATCAAGAACAAGTATCTGCTCCCTAGGATTGATGATTTGTTTGATCAGCTGCATGGTACACAGTTCTTTTTGAAGATTGACCTACGGTCTGGTTATCATCAGATTTAGGTCCGAGAGGAGGACATCCCGAAAATAACTTTCAGGACGTGCTATGGTCACTTTGAGTTTTAGTTTATGTCCTTCAGACTGACCAATGTGCCCACCGTTTTCATATAGTTGATGAATGAGGTCTTTTGTCCTTATCTCGATC
Source organism: Magnolia officinalis (assembly GCA_021015155.1). Lineage (NCBI taxonomy): Eukaryota > Viridiplantae > Streptophyta > Magnoliopsida > Magnoliales > Magnoliaceae > Magnolia > Magnolia officinalis. The sequence continues at coordinate 183,448 of JAJHSJ010002101.1, forward strand.
AATTTTTTGTGGTCTTCATCGACGACATTCTGATCCATTCGAGGACCCGCGAGGACCATGAGCAGAATCTAGAGATTGCGCTACAGACCCTCCATGCTCACCAACTCTACGCGAAGTTGGAGAAGTGTGAGTTTTGGCAGGAGGAGGTGAAGTTCCTCCGTCACGTGGTGACGAGGGAGGGTGTCACAGTGGGCCCCTCGAAGATTGATGTAGTGTGTCAGTGGGGCTAGCCCACGAACGTATCCGAGATCCATAGTTTTCTTGGTTTTACGGGATATTATCGATACTTTATTGAGGGATTCTCTCGTATCGTAGTACTATTGACCAGGTTAACCTAGAAGGGCGTAGAATTTGTGTGGAGTGATGCCTATGAGTGAGCATTTATGGAGCTAAAGGACCGCCTCACGTCCGTTCCTGTCCTCACTCTTCCCTCTGGGAGTGATGGATTTGTGGTGTTTACCGATACCTCGTGTGTTGGCTTGGGTACTGTCTTGATGCAGCATGGGAAGCCAGTGGCCTATGCGTCTCACCAGCTCAAGGTCCATGAGTTGAATTACCCTGTGCATGATTTAGAGTTGGCAGTAGTTGTCTTCATACTGAAGGTGTGGAGGCACTATCTCTATGGGGTCAGGTTCGAGCTCTTCTCCAACCACAAGAGCTTAAAGTATCTCTTCTCACAATCCAAGTTGAACATGCAGCAGAGACGTTGGATGAAGCTTTTGAAGGACTACGATTTTGATCTTCAGTACCACCTCGGCAAGGCGAACGTAGTGGCAGATGCCCTCAACCGTCAGCCACGAGGCCTAGTGACACATATGATGATTCAAGAGTGGAAGATGCTTAAAGATATTGTAACGTATGACTTCGAGTTTGACTTGCAGTCTTCTATTGTTCAGTTATCGAGCCTGTCGATTCAACCCTCTCTTGTCGCAAGGGTGATCGAGGCTAAGCAGTTAGACGTGTTACTTCAGAGCTATCGAGTAGAGGTGACATCTGAGAGTCAGTCAGATTGGAAGATGGTTCTGATGGTGGACTTCGCTTTAGAGGCCGATTATGTGTCCCAAATATTCCAGAGTTACGTAGAGATCTTTTGACCAAGGCACATAGATCGAGGTTTCCTATCCACCTTGGCTCGACGAAGATATATCGTGATATGAGGCAATAATATTTTTGGGTGGGGTTAAAGCGCTAGATCGTCAGTTTTATGGCCGAGTGTGACACTTGCTAGCGTGTCAAGGTAGATCATCAGAGACCCTCAGGTCCGTTGCAGCCATTAAGCATCCCAACATGGAAGTGGGAGCACGTATTCATCGATTTTATTATGGGCTTGCTGAAGACTTAGCACGGTCATGACGCCATCTGGGTTGTCGTGGATCGTCTGACGAAGTCGGCACATTTTCTCACGATTTGTGCGACCTGGCCTTTGGACCGGCTTGCTAGATTGTTTATTGATGAGATTGTGAGACTTCACGGTGTTCCAGCAGTCTTGATCATTTCTGACTAAGACTCGAGGTTCACATCTCAGTTTCAGAGGAGCTTCCAGAAGGCGATGGGGTCTGCCTTGCAATTCAGCATCGCATATCATCTACAGACTGATGCGCAGACTGATAGGGTTAACTAGATTCTTGAGGATATGCTTCGGGCTTGTGTGATCGACTTCTCGGGTAGCTGGGATGAGCATTTACGCCTTGCTGAGTTCGCATATAATAACAGCTATTAGGCGACTATTGGTATGGCTCCCTTCGAGGCCTTGTTGACAGACCATGTCGATCTCCCAGTTGTTGGGCCGAGGTTGGAGAGCACCGTCTTCTAGGCCCCGAGTTTGTGCAGCAGCAGACATTAGAGGTTATCGATATCATCAGGCAGATGATGCTCACAGTTCAGAGCCGGCATAAGAGTTTTGCTGATCGTCGGCGCCGTCCCTTGGAGTTTGTAGTAGGGGATCGAGTGTATCTCAAGGTCTCACTATGAAGGGTGTGGTTCGATTTGGAGTAAAGGGCAAGCTTGCCCCGAGATTTATTGGACCTTTTGAGATCACTGGGCGCATTGGCGTCGTGGCCTATAGGCTTGCCTTACCACTTCAGTTGTCTGGTATCCACAATGTTTTCAATGTTTCTATGCTTCGGAAGTGTGGGTCAGACACCATTCTTATGATTGATTGGTAGCTACTTGAGGTCCATGAGGATGCTTCCTACATTGAGCGGCCAGTTCGTATCCTTGATCAGAAGGAGCAAGTCCTCCGGACCAAGGTTATTCGTTTGGTGAAAGTGCAGTGGGGTCACCATAGTGTTGAGGAGGCGTCTTGCGAGCGCGAGGCTGAGATTAGAGAGCGCTATCCCCATCTTTTTGTAGATTAATTCTGTTTTGTAGTGTATTGCTTGATATATACATATATCTACGTGATGCCATGTTTTCTCTTCCTTCTTACTTTGTTCTGCGTGATAGTAAATTTCAAGGATGAAATTTTTATTAGGAAGGGAGAGTTGTCAGGCCTGTGTCCTAGTACCATTCCATTCCTTAGGCTCTCGCGATCCTCTCCGTTGAATTTTGGCTACCCATGACCTGTAGATAACATTTGCGAGCGACCTCAAGTTACATCATGTGAACCCGAGTCGACTCAACCCAAGACCTATGCCATTGTGATCGCATCGTCACCGTGGTTCCAATGCCGCATCTCGTGCGCCAATGCGACACTTAGATTGAGAGTTGTGGCCCGCGCTCTATTCCGGCTGTGGACCGTACGTTGCGGAACCAGGGCATTCTAGATAACACCATTTCTTAGGACCATCATGAGGGTGACGTCACCCTAGGCTATTAGCCTAGGGGTGGCATTATCCACTCTTATGCATGTTAGGCTATTATTCCAAGCATGCTCTTTCTCTTCCCCATGCTCTTACACCTCTTACATATGTAATGATGCTCTTAGACAAGCAATCATTCCACTCTTACATCTCTCTCTTTCCCTCCCTTTCGTCCTTATTCCTAGCTAGAGAGGAGCTTGGACGTCCCACCATTAGAGAGAAACCTATCCCTAAATCCAGTCCTCTTCCAATCTTATTCCTCCTAATCCAACCATCAATGATCCATCACAACCATTAAATCCTCTCTTTTGAAGCACTAGAACCTAAGGGTAGAAGAAGAAGAAGAAGATTTGAGGTTGGTGCCATGTCTAGGAGTATATCTTCTATTTTCTTCCTTAGAACTTTGATTTTCTTGCATGGGGGCATGTAGGACCCACCAATTAATGGTGGAGATCCTACTTGACCCCTTAGGTGTGGCCAATGGCCCACCCTTGTTGCATGCATGACCCATGATGGGGCCATTCTCCATGGACCCCATCATGATGTTTCATTTAATCCATGGTTTTGATGGGTCATCTGGACCCTGATTTCATGGTGGGGATGACATCCCCACCTCAGATTTTTAGATGTAGGGCCCATGCAAGCATGGAGCCCATGATGTAAGGTTTGGATTTGTTTGGAGGGGCTCATAGTGTCAGAGTCCCCTCCCATGGCCGATATTCTCTCTTTCTCTCTCTCTCTCCTTTCCTCTTCTTTTCTTCTGATGGGTGTGGCCCACCTGGTGCGTTCAGGACACCCAGACCGTCTAGCAAGATGGGACAGTCTTGCTATCCATTTTCTGGACGTTAGACACCCCACCTTCCTGCCTATTTTGACATGCAATGAGATATGCTATTAGTGGTTTGTTTTGGGGTTTGTGTGGCCCACTAAGGTAGGTCATACCATGATTTATCTAATGTATATCTGCCTGTCCAGCCAGCTTATGGACTGTGTTGTGCAGTAACACCTTGTTGTCCATTTTTCTAGGCTCACTTGCTGGTCATCTGGAAGGGGTTAATCCATGTGTCTCAGCTTGATTTTCTCTTTATGATTGAGTGGTCCATTGGTGTGTGGACCCCACCTTGATGTATGATGAACCCTCTATGCCCAGCCCTTGATGGAATGCCTATGGAGCAGGCCAAAGGGGCAACGACATATACTTTGGCATGAGGAACCCTCTGCTGTGTAAGAGGCCCCTGCCTGTGCTGCTAGGGCCTAGGCATTGCTCGAATCGCCACTCGATTTTACTGAGGTCAGTTTGCTAGCGGCGTGTTGCCTTCCTCGGCTATCCTCTTGTAACAGAATCGAACAGTATGGCCAACTTGTCCACAGTACTCACAACGTCTCCTTGGAAGTGCGGGCGGGACGCCTGCAGGCTGAACCCTGAACCTCCCTACTAGAACAGGTGGGGTAGGAGGTGCCTGCCTCGGCTAGACTAGAGTGTCTCGCACTAGAGGGCGGGAGCGGATGGTGCGCTTGAAATCTCTCTCTACCCGCATCGCCTTGTCCACCAACTATGGGAAGTCCCCAAAGTCCCAGGTGCACAGACGAGATTGTATCCCTGGTTTCAGCCCCTCCTTGAACTTCTCCAGTTTGTACTCCTCGTCTTTGAGGGCTTTGGGTACATACCGAGATAGCTCGTCAAACTTTGCCTCGTACTGGGCGACCGTCAGATTTCCCTGTTCCAACTTCAGGAACTACATGATCTTTTCACTCCGTCCATGTCCAGGCGTACCAAGTTGGCATGATCCTCTATACACCGTTCCACCAATTTTTTGCCTCACCCTCCAGCAGGTATGTGGCCAAACAGACCCGCTGAGAAACAAAGCATTCCAGGGGCCCCATCATTTTGGCGACCCTCGCCAACCAGTACTCAGCCTGAACTAGGTCAGGTGCTCCTCCGAAAGTCGGTGGGTGGAGTCTCATGAACCGGTCGAACACATTGGCACCTTGTACCTCAGCATTGCGGGACGTCCCTCCACAACTCCATAGCGTCTCCATCATGAGAGTGTGCGAGTCCTGCTGTTGCTGCATGAAGGTAGCCTATTGCCACTGCATAGTCGCCGCCATCTGTGCAAAGGCGATGAAGGCGGTAGTAGCTGATGGTTCCAGTGAAGGCATCCATCGCCCAACATACTGCGATGGCAATCCAGACGTGAATATCTGGGGAGAGGGGGAATCCCCAACAGCCTCTGACCTGGTGTCCTCGTTCACCACCCCAGGCGGAAGGCCGGGTGTGTAGACCGGGCTACGATCCGTTGGCGCTTGGTTGAGGGGATGGGATGGATATCGATCGTGTGGGTCTGGTGGGATCGTAGTATTGGCGGCATGGCTCCCTACGGGATTAGAATTTTGTGGTTCAGGGATTGAAAGGGAGAAGGATGATTTCAATCAATATACAGGAACATAAAGGTTAGAGAATCTTGCCAATTGCATGGCGGGGGAGTTTATCTTCTAAATGACACTCTTGATTGCATTCTCCAAGGGATCTAAAGTTTTCGTTTCTAGATTTAGATGACTACCTGTTGTTTTCCAACGGATCCTACATTCTTTTCATGTTCTAATTTCTCCCTAGCCATTGAGATTGATTCATAGGTTCAATTTTCTCATCCTACTGACGTTCAGGGGGCCCTAAGTGTTTTGTTTCTATGTTCACTTATCCATCTACTTTCTAAGGGAGATTTCTAAGTTTTGCCTAGGTTTAATCCCTTAAGGTTTTGTATGTTGATCCCATAGCCAAGCTATCTCATACTCCACTTTGATACCAACTTATAACACCCCAGTTTTCGGGACCCAAGTATATGACCCGCATCCCAAAAACTCAGGAGTTAACAAGATAATAATGGTAATCAATATGTAAATCAAAGTGCAAATAGCAAAATGAAGCATAACATATATATGACTCAAAATGTTAACAATATCCTGGCCCACTCAGCTGGGTGCCACATACAAAACTTTAAGTTTAAAAGTACTGAAATAAACAGAAAGAACTAGTCTATTATTCAGCCTAAAATAAGTGGCCGCCTCCTGCTGCGGCTCTTCGTCGTAGAGCTCCTCTTCGACCTCCACTGCCTCCTGATTTGCTGCATACTCATCGGCTCCTATAACTGTAACGCCCTGAAAATCGGGGGTCGAGCATAAACTCAACTCCCGAGTTCCAGAACATCACTTATCAACAAAAAATGAATAATGATTGGATGTTGATTGAATTTGTGCATTGAACATGAGTGAGATTAAGCCAAAACAGGATATCATACTCCAGAGACAGTTAGTTTGCAAGCGGAAGACTGTGATAGATAGATAATATATAATTTATGATGAGTCTCCAGAGTGTGATAACATTACCAGGTTAAATAAATACAAGTGCGGTTCTAAAATGTACCAAATGTGAGGAAGTGTAGTGCCTCCTATCCCCTGTGCCATAGCCCCGTCAATACCTTATCAGGTCTTCATTGACCTGCCAGAGAGATACAGATAGGAGAACTCCTCCTATCATCACAGAAGTAGTCCGGCTCTGCTTCACAAGCATCGCCATCACCTGAAATTCAACAAATCTGGTGGGTGTTCGGAACACCGCCCGTAACGTGGGAGTGAGTGATCAACTCAGTGGAATAGTAAAGCATAAGTTAACATGTTATCAAATCAATCAAGCAGTAATGATAAAGCAGTTAAATAGTACAAGCAAGCATTTCTAACTACTCTTATTAAATGCAAGAATGAAATGACATGATGCTGTATGCCCTTGCCAAACCACCCTCAAGCGACATCATCTTACGTTCGCGAATGCTTACTCCCTCAGTGCGCCACATCTACAAAGCACATGCGGTGCGATGATGCTCATGATTACCAAGTTTTTATTAGTCCATTTCAAACAGCAGTATGGGAAACTAAGGTACCTCCCTTGTATCATTCCCAAACATGATCCATTCTAGGGTCGTCAATCCTAGTTATTCTCATACGATGTTATGGTTTGAGAAGCGTAGTGAAGGCATCGCAAAGGGCTCATCACCGTCAGCGCGGATACAGATCTCGTATGCGGCTCAATTGCTGGCCGTCAGCTCGAGTACAGGTCTCACCGTACTCGGCTCAATCACTAGCCGTCAGCTCAAGTACAGGTCTCACCGTACTCGGCTCAACTCACTCTAGTTGCTGTGGAAGACTCGTGGCCAATCACAGACCCGGAGTGTACTCGATGATACTACGGAGGACTCGTCGCCCGTCAGCACGAGCACAGATCTCACCGTACTCGGCTCTCGCCGAGGTATCGACAGCTCGAATACAGTGTCCCATACCACCATATTCGGCTCACGAGTTGATTGCGCAATGGTCACTACGGGGAGGCACATGGCCCCAGCGTAGGCCGACAGCTCGACCACGGTGTCCCATACCACCATGCCCCTCATGCGACTTAGCGGATCTAGGTACCATGGTTAAACGGGGATCGCCACTGGTAAGTTTGGTACCCTAGGTTCAAGCAGTAGCGACCAAACAGGTGAACATGCATAAGGCAGATCGGGTTACTTGATGAGCTCGACTAGCACGATCGCCCGTTGAGCTGCACGACATGAAGTGCATAAACAACTTCGTGTGGCCTAGCCACTGCCGACAGGCAACGCACGACTCGAGTTCGTCGAACACATCCTACGTGGCAAATGAATCTCAGCCACGAGTTCAATCTCGTTACCGATTGCCTGGGCCATAATCATAGCCCCAAACACAATCAATTGCAGATATATAAAGCAGTAATGGATCAGGATTCAAATCATACAATCAAAGTCTAGTATTATCCGTTTAGGGCTGCCAGGGCTGTTGCACGCACTCGTTGCTCCGCTCCCCCATCACCCATGACGGATCATACAACATAAATATAAATTTAAACATATGCATGACATAGTAAAATCATGAAACAGTTGAGCATGTTATGAAGCACAACACAAGCATGAGTTTGTACATGTTCAAATCCTAATCACACAACTATCAAAGGAGATCATACACATAGTGAAAGGAGGTTGAGAATCATATCTCAACACCCTATATATTACAATTTGCCAACTACTACACATTTAGACATTTCAAGAAACGCTTAAACAAACATACATCAACATACATGACATATGTCGATCACATAGGCATTAGGCCAAATCCTTTCGCTAGGGAGTTGCCCCAATCATAACACGCGTACACCCACGACGGATAGTCATGGCACGCAGGAACCCAAGTTCCATATTCATTCAGCTATTTTCACAAATACTTGGGCCACACATTTTAGCACATATAGTGTATACTGGCCGTGGCGTGATTTAGGGCAAATCCTTTCGTCAAAGGGATATCGCCATTACAACAATCATATATCCATGACAATTAGTCATGGCGAGCACGAATGAGAATTCTATACTCATCAGCCATTTCCACAAACACTTGGAATACACTATTCCAACATACATAGTTTATGTTAGCAAACATGTGTTAGGGCGAACTCTTTCGCCAAGCGTTATTTTATCCGCGTATACCGTATTCATACAACAATTAATCATGACAATTACATTTCCAAAATCCGCACGTATGCGGAATTTCTAGAATGCGCAATTTCTACATACATGACATTTACACATGAACATGTTTTTGCGATCCTTTCGCCAAACTAGCATTTTATCCACACATGATATAATCAAACATTAAATAAACATGTCAAACATTTTCCCAAGAAATACGTATACGTATTTCTACGTATATCTAGAGTATGTGAAAATCATATTCTTTATCGCTAATCGAAATAGGAAAAGGAAAGCACTTTGTACAGTCATTTGCATACATCATGAATCTATCATTATCTGATTGAAAACGTCTATCATTATTCTCACGGTCTAAATCGAATGAGAATAGGAAACGGCAAAACAGTATTTTAGCTCACGGCGCCGCGAAAGCGTACAAACGTACCAATACGGTTAAAGTCCTCACGGGTATTCGTGCGGGCGATAGTTCAGCTTGCGAATTCCGGCAATAGGTTGGCAACCTAGAGAACGAAATAGGTTAGCTATTTCACACCTACAACCGTCTAACCCCAAAACAGGTTAGGGTTAGGGTTTCTTACCTAGAAACGGGGCTGGAATCGCCGGGAAAAGCGATGAGAACGAGATGGTGCAGCCCGTGTGGTGGCAGGGAACGACGGCAGGGAGTTTCTCCCACTTCTCCCTCACTTTCTCTCTCTTTTCCCTCTCTCAAATCCAAATTCGTATGGCTGGAATGGGAGAGGGTTTAAGGTCCTTTTATAGCCTAAAACTTCACCGAAATAGACTCCTGTTCAAGGGTTACTGCTAATATAGGATATTCGCCACTTTTCCAGCTCAAAAGAGGTGTTCTGGTGGCCCTCTTTGAGCCAAACGTCAGACTTAAGCTCACCACACATGGATCTATGAGGGATCACGTTTTCGACTCGATCGGAATCCCAGATCGCACGTGGCGGACCACTTTCAGTTCAACGGTCAGTGGGCCACGATCCGAAATTCCAAGTACATGTAAATGTTCCTGAAATTTTTCCTGATCCGAGGGTGTATTTTGGTCTGATTCTGACGGTCAGGTTGCTTAATACTGATGCGCAAGCGAAAGGTGCCAGATCACTATTCCAGATATTTTCTTTTCAAAGGAATAGTGTTTTTCACACACCCTCGCTCCGGATCGAAATAAATGACCGTGGGACATCGGTCGGAGCTGATTTTTGAGATGATTGTCAAGCCCAGTGGGGCGGTCCTAGTTCCTTAGATTCGTGTTAATCGGACTCCCGATGTGCGATCTAGACCTCATACGAAGTTTCGTTTCAGTCCCGAGAGCAGACGGGTAATGAGTTTGGCTCTAGACTTTAGGGTAACCTAGAGTCACATGTTTACAATTTTTGGGTCTTGCAGATCGTATTTAAAGCGATCCCAACGGATTTCATGGCTAATCGAGTTTGCACTTAGTTAACTTTGTTAAATTTCTAAAGGATTTAATCCTAATTGTTTTCTGGTAGAGATGGTACTTAGGCCTTTGCAGTTTGTATATAAAGTGATCCAAGTTTTACTACTTAGCTAGTTTAAGTTAGTGTCTAGGGCGAAAGTGCTTTGAAAAATTGAAAGCACAAGTTAGGAAAGGGGTGGGATTTGTGAAGGAAATGGGTTCAGAAGCGATTTTAGACTGTGGGGTTCAGTTCTGACGAATTAATAAGGTATTAAGAGCAACCCATCGCCTAAGGACATCTAATCCCAATTGGCAAAAATCCGGGATGTTACATTCTACCCCCCTTAAAACAAAATTTCGCCCCCGAAATTGGCTAAGGTAATAAGGGAAAATTTCTATTATTTCATTTGCCTAAGACTTATTGATTTCAAGTTTCTACGCGTGGTAGGGTAAATACCAGCAGGTTCATTTTAGTCTACCCCCCTTAAAACTTAATTCTTTATCCATTTCTCTTACCCTAATGGTTTGCTACCATTTATTTATTTACCTATTAGGAGTCTTGACGACAAATCCCAATTATCTCGAGTAAGACAGCTGTTTTCATTGTTTGACCAACACGGAGAGACGGTAATAGTGGGCTCGATCCCGATACATCGATCATCTACCGGGCCAGGGTAGAAAGCTCATCGTATCCCTTCTGAATCCTGGTGGATCCTGGTCTTCTGCTCGCCAAGCAGTGAGTCCGCTGGTAGTCACCCAGGATTGAGAATTGGGTCAAGCCGCGAATGTTTCGCAGTTGTATATTTCAGTAACTCCGTAGTCCGATCACTCTCTAAGAGTAGGGATGTCCATCATTGAAAGGCTCAAATTGTTTATTCTAAGGTTGCCCTTTAGGTCTGAGTCTAAGAGAGTCCTCGATATTATCTATGTCCAAGGAAAGGGTGAATTATATCGTACTAGATCATCCTAAAACGGTTCCTTATAGTAGAACTTGCTAGGGCTTCTATAATGTTCGCACTCAACGAGCACCATTTCGATCCTGGGCCAGTGGGGTAGGGTCCACCGCGTTTCCGCTGCGCCACCCAGATCAAAGAGGTGTATTAGGTGACCTAACTAGATTGGGCTCATCATGTTCTACCCCCCTTAAAATTATTTTCGCCCTTAAGGCTCAAGATTTATGCCCTGCTCCGTATGTCGGAACAAGGTGTAATTTAAGTCTTATCCTTGACATGAAATGAAATACGGTCTCCCCCTACATCAGTCTTGGTACCTAGGATTATAGAAAGGGGCTATCACGGATGGTGTGTGAGTTTGAGGCAAGATGCCTAATTCTACCAAGGAGTGTTGTCGCGGTCCAGACTTATCCTATTTAATTATGTCTAGCTTAATAGGCAGGCTATCTTCTTACGTTCATAAACACAATATGGATGCCAACATGGCATGCGATTTGGGACCTAATCCCCAACTGTCTGTTGCCCATTTGGGCAATTCCTTAGGCCTAAAAGACAAAGTCTCTATCAGCAATATACTCCTAACACTTTTCAAAGACAAAATCATAAACTCTTAATTGTAAATGGTCGGGCCAACACGGAAAGAAAATTGTGTAGTGGGTCTGAGTCGGTTAAGCCGAATAGCTGAGTCTATTATTCAATTGGCTTAGCATAATTAATTAGTCTTGTACTCTCCTTAGCCTAACTAGTAGCCTAGTCTTAATTGAGGAGTAGCGGGAATCCATAGGTGAGTCCAAAGTCGATGCTTATACGTTAGATGATTTCACTTCATTTTTAATACAAGGAAGGGTTTCATCACTTAGGATCAAAGTTGTCTATTTGGAATTGAGTTGCCTAAAGTTGAATTTAACTACGCCCGAGCATGTCACACATGCTCAAACCAACCACAAGGGGGGTTCTAGAGTTCACGTTCTTAATTAGTTGGATTTCCTATACTGTCAGGTCTGTTGAAGCACTGCTCTAAGTCCAAAACTCCGAGGGTCAATTTGTCAAACAACCATTTACTCAGAAAGCTTAAGCTATCAGAGTGCGGTAAGTTAATGTATATCAAGGGACTTTATCATTCCAACCTATTTGGCCAGTGGTCTTAAGTTGTATTAAAATGGGACTGTATTGCTAATCCCACTTCGGGATTGGGAATGACATATTTGGCAGGCGGGTGGGCGGGGATTAAAATTACTTTATAGGCTGTGGAAAATGAGCATTGTGTTAGGAAGGGTGAGATGGGATTTCCAAATCCCAGGATGAGGAATTTCTAAGTATAGCTTGAAAAGAAAAATACAGGATTTACGTTTAACTGCCTACACTCCAAACATGGTATGGATGATTAGGCCTCCAGAAAATGGCCGTACAAGCTCAGATAGAGCCATGGAAAAATGAGGATAAGGGAAATGGGGGGCTGGAGTTTTTGGTTCTCCACGGACTTGGGTTCTCGACAGACGTCGTAGAGGCCCAATAGATAGGGTTTGAAGAAGGGAAATGAATAGATGGGATGGGTTGAGAGCTTACCCGACTTTGAGCTCCAAATGGGGCATGTAAGTGATCAAAAGAAAGAGAATGGAGAGGGTAGGGAGTAGGTTATGTTAACGTTGGAAGAGGATGAGTTGGGCAGGAAATGATGAAATGAGTGATTAGAGGGAAGGTTTGAGAGGTAAAACAGCAAGTTGGAGGGCTAGGAAGGGCGTTTGAGAAGAGGGGGGCTCCAGCCCCCAAATTCTAAACAATTGCCAAAATGGCACGTGCCAGGGGGTAGGGGAGGTCGGGCCGACCAACCTGAGCCTTGGACCCCCGCCGGAAACACGACCGGGCGGCGGCGCGCCGCCCGACTCGCGGCGCCGCCGCGGCCGGACTTGGCCGGAACCGCGCCGCCGCGGTGGGGACCTGTTCTCCATGGTCCCAAGGTGCCAAATGCACCCTGGTTCGACCCTGGGTCCCATCGGTTTTAAGTGGAGAGGCCCCCGACTCCGGTTCGCTCCATTTCGGGTATTTTCGGGTTAAACCGGACGTAACTTGCAATCCGGAATGAGTTATCTGACGTAAAATATATGAATTTGGGGTAGAACGAGCTAATGAAGCCAACCAACCCAGCTATGCCGGGTTGCGCAGCCCGAAATTGCGAGAAAACCCACCGATTGACGGTCATTTCTCCGTTTAAATTTCGTTTTGCTAAAGTAGTAGTTTTAGTTTGATTTCTCTTCATCCATTGGGCTTTAGGAGTTGTGCCCAACGAGAAAAGGGTTTATAATAATTAGAGAACAATTTGGTGAAGTCGTTTAGGACACTTACTATTTTTTTTTTGACCGAAAACTTACCACTAGTAGACATCACGACCCATAGTAAGTCGCGAATTCTAGAAGTTTTAGTTGTAGTTTGTTCCTGATTTCTTTCCCATTACCTGGTATCCTTATTTAAAGGGTTGTGAACTCGTTTTTTAAGCATTCATTAATAAATTTCGAATTTATTAGAATGTAGTTCTGCTTTCTCCTCTTGTAGATTCGAGAAGTCCAGAGAAGCTCCAAGGATTCGGAGTAGTTATCCTCATCACGTTTATCGCACATTTTCCTAATTCTCCATGATTGGGATGAGGTGGATTGTGATCTAGACCCTTCACTAGACAACCTAGAAACGTTTTAAGGTCGACCCGTGCGACAGACTCGATTTCGGTGTTCGTTTTCAGTGAATTAGCCGTTGGACTGAACAGGGATGCCTAAGACTGTTTCTACATTCCGTCGCTCCCTCCTAAATCAGAGTGCGTCAGTGTGCGTCGTGTGACCATAACCCAGGTCCGGTTTAATCAAAATCATGCTCTGATACCATCTTGTAACGCCCTGAAAATCGGGGGTCGAGCATAAACTCAACTCCCGAGTTCCAGAACATCACTTATGCAACAAAATGAATAATGATTGGATGTTGATTGAATTTGTGCATTGAACATGAGTGAGATTAGCCAAAACAGGATATCATACTCCAGAGACAGTTAAGTTTGCAAGCGGAAGACTGTGATAGATAGATAAAATATATAATTTATGATGAGTCTCCAGAGTGTGATAACATTACCAGGTTAAATAAATACAAGTGCGGTTCTAAAATGTACCAAATGTGAGGAAGTGTAGTGCCTCCTATCCCCTGTGCCATAGCCCCGTCAATACCTTATCAGGTCTTCATTGACCTGCCAGAGAGATACAGATAGGAGAACTCCTCCTATCATCACAGAAGTAGTCCGGCTCTGCTTCACAAGCATCGCCATCACCTGAAATTCAACAAATCTGGTGGGTGTTCGGAACACCGTCCCGTAACGTGGGAGTGAGTGATCAACTCAGTGGAATAGTAAAGCATAAGTTAACATGTTATCAAATCAATCAAGCAGTAATGATAAAGCAGTACAAATCAAGCATTTCTAACTACTCTTATTAAATGCAAGAATGAAATGACATGATGCTGTATGCCCTTGCCAAACCACCCTCAAGCGACATCATCTTACGTTCGCGAATGCTTACTCCCTCAGTGCGCCACATCTACAAAGCACATGCGGTGCGATGATGCTCATGATTACCAAGTTTTTATTAGTCCATTTCAAACAGCAGTTTGGGGAACTAAGGTACCTCCCTTGTATCATTCCCAAACATGATCCATTCTAGGGTCGTCAATCCTAGTTATTCTCATACGATGTTATGGTTTGAGAAGCGTAGTGAAGGCATCGCAAAGGCTCATCACCCGTCAGCGCGGATACAGATCTCACCGTATGCGGCTCAATTGCTGGCCGTCAGCTCGAGTACAGGTCTCACCGTACTCGGCTCAATCACTAGCCGTCAGCTCAAGTACAGGTCTCACCGTACTCGGCTCAACTCACACTCTAGTTGCTGTGAAGACTCGTGGCCAATCACAGACCCTTGGAGTGTACTCGATGATACTACGGAGGACTCGTCGCCCGTCAGCACGAGCACAGATCTCACCGTACTCGGCTCTCGCCGAGGTATCGACAGCTCGAATACAGTGTCCCATACCACCATATTCGGCTCACGAGTTGATTGCGCAATGGTCACTACGGGGAGGCACATGGCCCCAGCGTAGGCCGACAGCTCGACCACGGTGTCCCATACCACCATGCCCGGCTCATGCGACTTAGCGGATCTAGGTACCATGGTTAAACGGGGATCGCCACTGGTAAGTTTGGTACCCTAGGTTCAAGCAGTAGCGACCAAACAGGGTGAACATGCATAAGGCAGATCGGGTTACTTGATGAGCTCGACTAGCACGATCGCCCGTTGAGCTGCACGACATGAAGTGCATAAACAACTTCGTGTGGCCTAGCCACTGCCGACAGGCAACGCACGACTCGAGTTCGTCGAACACATCCTACGTGGCAAATGAATCTCAGCCACGAGTTCAATCTCGTTACCGATTGCCTGGGCCATAATCATAGCCCCAAACACAATCAATTGCAGATATATAAAGCAGTAATGGATCAGGATTCAAATCATACAATCAAAGTCTAGTATTATCCGTTTAGGGCTGCCAGGGCTGTTGCACGCACTCGTTGCTCCGCTCCCCCATCACCCATGACGGATCATACAACATAAATATAAATTTAAACATATGCATGACATAGTAAAATCATGAAACAGTTGAGCATGTTATGAAGCACAACACAAGCATGAGTTTGTACATGTTCAAATCCTAATCACACAACTATCAAGGAGATCATACACATAGTGAAAGGAGGTTGAGAATCATATCTCAACACCTTATATATTACAATTTGCCAACTACTACACATTTAGACATTTCAAGAAACGCTTAAACAAACATACATCAACATACATGACATATGTCGATCACATAGGCATTAGGCCAAATCCTTTCGCTAGGGAGTTGCCCCAATCATAACACGCGTACACCCACGACGGATAGTCATGGCACGCAGGAACCAAGTTCCATATTCATTCATCTATTTTCACAAATACTTGGGCCACACTTTTAGCACATATAGTGTATACTGGCCGTGGCGTGATTTAGGGCAAATCCTTTCGTCAAAGGGTATCCATTAACATCAACAATCATATATCCATGACAATTAGTCATGGCGAGCACGAATGAGAATTCTATACTCATTCAGCCATTTCCACAAACACTTGAATACACTATTCCAACATACATAGTTTATGTTAGCAAACATGTGTTAGGGCGAACTCTTTCGCCAAGCGGTTATTTTATCCGCGTATACCGTATTCATACAACAATTAATCATGACAATTACATTTCCAAAATCCGCACGTATGCGGAATTTCTAGAATGCGCAATTTCTACATACATGACATTTACACATGAACATGTATTTTTGCGATCCCTTTCGCCAAACTAGCATTTTATCCACACATGATATAATCAAACATTAAATAAACATGTCAAACATTTTCCCAAGAAAAATACGTATACGGTATTTCTACGTATATCTAGAGTATGTGAAAATCCATATTCTTTATCGCTAATCGAAATAGGAAACGGAAAGCACTTTGTACATGTGCATTTGCATACAGATCATGAATCTATCATTATCTGACATTGAAAGCGTTGAAAAACGTAACTTATACGGTTAAAGTCCTCACCTTTGGTCGTAGAATCGTAACGGAGACGATAGGTTTGCTAAGCTTCCGTATTCGGCAGTTTGGCAACCTAGAGAACGAAATAGGTTAGCTATTTCACAACCTACAACCGTCTAAACCCCAAAACAGTTAGGGTTAGGGTTTCTTACCTAGAAACGGGGCTGGAA